>OMNN01029542.1:0-10224 GCA_900302755.1 Chromis chromis
ATCACTCCAATTTTTTCATCCCTTTGTCAATAATTTTTCCCCAAACGACTTCATTTCATTGTTTTCTGTTTTTATTAGTGCTTTCAAAAAAAGTACCTTGTCAGAAACACCCAAATCCACGTGTTAACAGTCAGTAGTCCTTGATGTATGTGAAATATGTAGGTAGGATGAAGGTTAAAAAGAGAATATTATAAACTGACTACATCAAGGTGTTGGGTTATGAGTCATGTTAAAATATATTATTCTCTCAGTGCCTTTATAAATTATTCACCCCCTTTGGAAGTTTTCCCTGTTTATTGCTATTCAATATTGAGTCATGGTCAATTTGAAAAGACTCTTTCATGTCATTTCATGTGTGAAAACACATTTCTACAAAGTAGCTAATGTCTGCTGATGTAAAAATATACAATGTGAAACCAGTATTTTTATTAGCTGAAGTTCAGGAGCAGGACCACATCTCAATCACTCCCTGTCCTGTCGTGCGACTATACGTACCACTTTGCCCTTCCCACTACCCTTCGTTCTCGCTTCTCGTGCCCCACCCTCCCTTTACTTCTGCCTCCTCTTCCTGTCTTCTCCTTTTCCTAGGGGGGTCCGCCGGCCCAGGAGCCGCTGCTGATCCCTGACTAAGTATTCCCCCACATCTCATCACCTTAGTCATCACCAAACATAATTTTCATTTGCATTCAATAAACAGTGGGTTTATTTTAATGGGGAAACTTCCAAAGGTTGTAGGGCAGATACTCTTGTTTTTGATGTTTTTGGTGATTGCATATCTTGACTTTTACTTAAGGATTTTGAAGTCACTGCATTTTTTTTGTAGTTTTTACAGAAGCAAAAAGATAAGCATTTTATATTTATTTTTCAGATTCTGATTTTGGAAAAGCAGTACACTTTTCATAACAGATTAGTTAGATAAGTTAAAAAGCGTGCTGTAGGGTTCCTGCAACAGTTGTTGGGCTACTCTTGGCGAATCTCCTGATCACTTAGTCTGACAGCGAGCAGCAACTGGTACCTACTTGAGACAACACACATCTATGTCACAGAGACATCTACAGTCAAGAACGACAAAGAACTACAGTCTTCTACCGACAACAGAAAACCTCTACACAAACTACTGTTGACCACAGTGCCAACAGTCTTCAGTTGTGTAGAGCGTCTTTGTTGAGCCATGGCCCAGAGAAACAACCAGCAAGAGATTGCAAATGAGTGTCGCTCTAGTCGGCATTAAGGACTGTGGACAACGGGTAGATTCTTGTCAAATATCTGAGGAAACTGCTGGAGGCCGAGAGAGTCCAACAAGTCAAAGGACAAAGAGCCTGATCAGGAGGAAGAGAAAACCAGCAAAGTAGGGAAAGAAAAAGAAAAGGGCAGAGAAGAAGGTGGAGATGAAGGGTTTCTGGAGCTGGGTGCACTAAACAGTGTGACCACAACCAGAAGGTGGAGGAGGCTGCTGGTTGTTCAGGGCTGGACCACAGTATCTCCCTCTGCCTCCCCCTTTCTTCCCCTTCCCTCCACACATCCTTCTCCTCACCCTTCGTCCCTCCTTCACTTCTCCACCCTCTCCTCCTCCATTACCCTCCACTGCTACCATTCATGTATCTTATCTACCCTCATCCATCCTTCTCTCCAGGCTCCCCTTTAAAACATTTAATTGTATAGAGGAGTAGCTAATTGCTCCAACTCAGTGTAGCTTGTTGGTCGAACATAATTTCAATGGATAGTTGCTTCAACTCAAAAAGATGAATACAAACTGTTAGGTTCATTTATTTTGTTGAGTCCAAACATAATTTTTTAGAATGCAGGGAGCTTTTAACCTTAAGCACAAAATTGGACACATTTAAAGATGGGTTAGGGTTATATTAGCTGCAGGTTCTTCCACAGTTTCCGGACCAACATGCTTGCGGACTCTGTGTGTGGTGTCCTTTAATTGTCTTTAGCTTAGATTTGTAATCACATCTTCTCAGTTTAGTCTAATTAAAAATCGGTGCCCCTTGTTTGTATTCCCTCCTTTCTAAGACATGTCAGTTGACTTTCTACAAAATGCTCCCAAAGGTAAGAGCAGCTATTCCAGTCACAGCTCTGCCTTCGAGACAGGGGGAGACAGAGACTGCAAGGGGCGCAGGAAAGGAGAGGAAGAGGGACAAGAAAAAGTACTGAGGGAGACACGAGGAAGAGAAAGAGCGAGGCACATGGGAGGAGAGCAGAGAGAGAGGCAGAAAAATGAGAACCAGCAGACAGTCGGAGAGCAGATTCATTCCCCTGAGAACTAATTACACCATTACCACAGAGCTCAGTTCAAGGCCACTTAAAAAAACTAATGTTGTGCCTTTTTCCTCCCACAGTTTCTCGGTGGCTGCTGATAAAAAACACACACAGCCTCTCCACATGCATCCCATGCTGCCATCTAGTGAGCCGTGTCAATCTGAAAGGCTCACAGAAGTGACTAGCGTTCGTGGAAAGAGTGAGATTTATCATTGTTGACACATCGCCCGACATGCTGTTCGCCTGTGTGTGCGGTTTTTCTGCTGAATATTTATCTACTGTGGGATGTTATTGTAGCCGATAGTGTGTGCACATCAGTGTGTGAAAACTATAGTGGGTTTGTGGATTTGAGCACATTCATCATTTAACAACTGTTCAGAGATAATAAAGTGAGGATGCTGATATTCCACATCTGTCCACCAGCTGCCATCACTGTTACTCTCATCCTCCACACACCTGCACTTCCAATATCTTTGAATTCTCAGATGACTCCTGTTGTCTCTTATTATAGAGATGATGACTCCTGTTGTCTCTTAGTCGTAAAGGCCACTAAAGGTCACTGTGGGGAATGTTTTTCTGGGCTACTTCCCTGGTCCAGTCTACTTTTAGAAAGAATAAGACATAGTGTGTGACTTTATGTGATGCATTTATTGTTCATTTTAAAGGGCTGATCTGTGGCAATATACAGCTTCTGGTTGTAAACACAGCTGCAGCAGCTCTTCCTAACTGCAATACGCGTAGGGATAGAGACTGATAACTTATTTATACCACTGCTGATACTGCTCAGCAGTCTGATTCTACATGAATTCCCTTATTGATTCCTGATCAAGTTTCTGGGCTTACACAGACGATAATATCATAAAATTGCAATGAAAGCTTTTTACTGGGCTGCTAATGGATACTGAACAAAGTAGCCCTGCATTTTAAAAACGCCACAAGGGATTCCAGGCCTGTCTATTGATGCCACAAATTGAATATCGCATGTGCAATTCATTAAAATAATGTTGCCTTTAATTTGCTGCTGCACATGCTCCCTCCTTAAATTGAGTAACTTTAAGACATCTAAATGGAACAGATCTCAATATGTGCAGCTACATGAGAGCTTTTCTAGCTATGACAAATCCAGATGTCACGTGAAAGACCCATAAGCATCTTAGGCATACAAGCTTTCTCCTGCCTGTTTCAGTCTCACGTGAACTGTTCTTTATTTTGTAAGATGGACATTATTATGTTGTGTGACTGTCACAAATAAACTGATCAAGTAAAGTTTTGTTAGAACAGCAGAGAACACTGGATACCTGAGTTAAGTGTGAAAGTAGTTCTAATTATTCCTTTAATATGACATACAATAATGGAGTTCACATACTTTACACACCTTCTGATGCTATGTTTATTTTATTATTTTTGAGCATGAATTAAAGCATACATGCAACACAATACAATGAAACAAAGTGTGATCTCAGTAACAGTGCAGTTATTGTCATTGTCTGCCTTCACCTCCGCTTCTACTGCTTTTCTTACAGTTCGCTCTGTGCCGGCCTCCCACTGTAATGCAGGCGTTCCTCCTTGTTACGGTTTTCGTTGCCAATTCCAACGCGACTTCGCTTTTTTTCCACTAGGTGTCTGATTGCGAATAAACTGCATGTGAGAAGTATCATCAAGCTGACAAAACCAGCCAAGATGATCAGAGCCGCCTTCAGGCTAATGACAACAATGTGAGGGTCCCGAAGCTTGACGCGGTACTGGATCACAGTCTTCCTGTGCACTCTGCCCTTAACTGTCTCCACCGTCTCACAGGTGTAAAGGCCGGCGTCAGGAAAGGAGGGTGTGATGATGAGACCCTGGCTGAGTACAGTGTGTTGGGGACCAGGATGGAGGATGTTGCCAGAGAAGTTCCAGCTGACTGGGAGGTTGGTGTCAGGAGAACATGGGAGGAACTGAGCTAAGCCAATGGTGAAATGGACAGCGGTGGGTTTCTCTTTCACTGAGGGATGGAGCAAACAAACACAAAACATCCTACTCAATGAAGCCAAGGTTTTATTTTAACACCTAAATGGCAATACAGTCAAAGGTTAATATATGTGTTCTGTTTTTGTCAGCTTATACTCAGTTGTACTAGAAGAGCACATGGGAAAGGTTGCACTTACAATCAGAGGGTGGGCACATTCTGATGTCGCCATCACTGAGACTCTGAGTCCTACAAGGAGAGACATGCCTCCTTCAGTGTAAACCTCAAAACAAACTCCACAGAGTCACATTAAAAATTAACCAGAATTACCACTTTGCCGTTGTCTGCCTCCATCAGCCAGCTGAGTTGCTGTTTACTCATGGAAACATGTACATCCAACACTGACACTTTATTCTTTTATTGTATTAGACTTACTTTTGTCATAAATAGAGCATAAAGTCCTGGGTTATAGCCAAAAACGTGTTTTATCAGATCATAGTGAAAGTGACTTTACCTTTGACCCCCAAAATTGAATCAGTTCGTAATGAAGGCCAAATTAACATTTGTAAAAGTAAAAGTAATTCCCTCCAGGCGCTCAAGAGATGTGTTCACATGGAAAGGACAGCCCGAAAGCATAATGCCTCGGCCCTTGACTGTTGCTGGCACAGAGGCATAAAAACACCTTCTGGAAAGTAATCTGACTTACATAGACCAGGTTGATGCACCAAAAACAGATGCACATTGACGTCTGGCGTGGTCCCAGCCACAGTATGGGTCTCTTGCAAGGAGGCAGTCATCACATGACGTGTAGCGGCTACAATCCCTTAAATCAACTTGAACTGCAGTGTCAGTGGTGCCGCTGTACAGCTGACCCTGTAATATGACAAGGTTCAGAGCTGTCTCACTACAGTGCTGTTTAAATTACTATTGATCAAATATCATGTGAGACGTTCATTAAACTCATGTCTTATGAAATGAGGATATTTTACCAGCTGAGATTTGCTGTTTAACTGAACCTTACTGTTTTGGAGGAGAGTTGGAGGAACTCGACAGGCTGAGGATTTTGAAACAGCTGCAGCTCCTCGATGATGCGCCCATCCTCGCCATCAAACCTCACTGCCTTCTGCAGCCAGCCAGAGTCTAAAGGAGAGAAGTGTCAATCTAACATCTGTCAGTGTATCTGCCTGCCTGTCTGCAGCTCCATACCTGTGCCAACAAGCATAATGTGATGCTGTTGTCCATCCAGTGATGTCACTTGGTCCACGACAATTTTAGAAAAGCGTGTCAAGGTCTGGGTAAACAGAGGTTTGCCAGTCATTGGTGTAACCACCCCCTCCATCAGAGGGTGGTTCTTTACAAACAGCAGAGTTGTGTCTGAGAGGTCCAGGGTTGTCATCACACCGTTGGCTCGCATTGCATCATTAATGCACTAATAGTACAACACAGAAACAGAGGATAGCTAGTTTTTTCAGGTTAATGTTTATTTTTTATTTAAACCAAAAATGTATTAATTATATTTATAAATAAGTTTTTTTACTTGATACTTACTGAACCAGGGTAGGCGAATGGCTCCTCTCCTGTGTATATGTCCCACATTCCAGTATCCGTCTCAGTCAGAAACCGCCCACCAAACACCTGGCTGACGTCTGACAGCTTGTATGCACAGACAGCAGACTGGCTGCAAGCACTGGAGGACACCCTGTTATAGAAACAGAAAATATTTCCTGTTTTGTTTGTGTGCGTGTTTTTTTTTTTTTTATGTTCTCACCCGGTCATCTATCCATCAATTTCAGCATCTTATTACTTGGTTGTTCCCCTTTTTTCTGACAGCAGCACTCAAGCTGCATAGATTCAGTTAAGTTCAAACCTCATAAGCCACATTATCCCAACATGATCCGACATTGTTCCTAAGAGTTATTTGTGATGTCAGGATCTTGTGAGGTTTCTCAGTTTTTACTCACCTCCATAACTGTTCACTTTACTTGTATTGTGTAAAACTGTTTCACAGTACTGTACACATAAAGTAATGAGACGCCAGCTGTGGGTACATGGAACTTACGAGTTGGAGGTAAATATGGCGTAGAAGATGCTGTTCCTCCAGTTATTTTGGTCTTGGACAAGAAAGACATCTTGGACCAGGGGCTGTGAGCCAACATGGCCGAATGGACAGTCCAGTCGGGCTTTCAAAAAAGAGGACCACTTTTTCTGCAAGATCCTTTCGCCTCCCAGGTCACTCTAACACAACCCACATATTCATATTTAAGGTTGATTCACACTGACTGCTGAATTCAATGATAAGCTTCTGTATGAGATGACTTTAGAGGTATACCTTCCACACACGGGCAATCCTTGACACCTGGATGTTACCATGACGTTCCTCTACAGCATTCTCAATGAAGAACAAGTATACACTGTCATCCTCACCGTTATCACTGCTTTTGCTTGCTTCAGCGAGGCTAATGGCAATCATAGTGGGCTCTAAGAACAAATAATTATCAACAGGTCGAGGTATGAAGATCTGTCTCATGAAGTGGGTCTTATGATAGATAATTTGGATACATGCATCCGTATCAAATAAGCTTACCGTTTAGCCAGGAACGTTTCATTTCAGTCTTGAGGGGGTTCAGCCCATGTCTCTGGAACACCATCTCAGTGCCCAGAAAGTTTGAGGAAGTAGCAGAGTACAAAGTGTCTCCTGTTGAGTGGAAACGAAACAGTGGTGTAAAACTACAAACCAAGCCTACATTTTTCAGAATAGAATCTAATTTATCTGAGGAGACTAGCGATTACAAAAGCAAAATGAAGCATTAGGATATTACAAAATCTGTAAGCATTTGTGGATTTACCATCCATGAGAGAGGCAAAGCGCTGGTAGGGGTCAAAAGGAACTTTCCCTCTACCGTCCTGTGGATTTCTTTCCAAGGAGACCTTTCCATCTGGGAAAGTCTGTTGAAGGAGGCATGTGTGTTTTTGAGGCTCAGTTTATCCATCAGTCTCATGTTTTGATATTTTAAATAAAAGCAATAGTTACAAACATTTTGGCAAATACTTATTTGGGGTCAACCTTGTGTTCCCTGGGTCCTATATTCCCCGTTTTTCCTAAAAAGGGTCCTATGTTCCCCATTTTCCTAAAAAGGGTCCTATGTTCCCCGGTCACATAGAAAGCGGGGAACATAGGACCCGGGGAACATAGGTATGCTCCCGACTTATTTACTTTCATGCCGAGAGTTAGATGAGAAGATTGAGACCACTCTCTAATCTATATGATTAATATGATTAGCTTAGCTTAGCATAATGTCTTGAAACAACGGTTAAACAGCCAGCCGGTCTCTATTTAAAAGTAACAATATACATCTGCCAGCATCTCGAAAGCTCACGAACTGACATGCTGCTTAAGTGCAAAATCTGTTTTAAGTTTTTATGCTAATCGCCTGTTGACCTTGGACAGAGACTAGCTTAGTTTCAGTTTTTATGTCGAACTCTCAACAAGAAGAAAACAAATACTTGTATTTCACTAAATAGTAAACTATTCCTTTAAGCCTCCCAAGCAGGACATTTTTCACATGAAGACACATATTGAAACTCAAGGCAACAACTGTTTTTGGAAATACAGCGTTTGGTATTCATGGAAAACTTACCATGTAGTCACATGCAGGGTTAAAAGCATTCGTCCCGCACACAAGTATTTTACCATCTGCCATTGTGTGCAGGCTCCTGATGAAGTTATCACATTCCTATTGGCAGAAGAAAAGCGATTACAGGGAATAAAACTTTAAACTGTAAGCCGTGTAAACGCCTGTACTAATTATTCACTCCCTACTACACCTCAGCGCTCTTGCCCTTCATCTGACAGAGGACTTTGTCTGTTGGACTGACTATCCAATAGTCCTGGAAGATAAAATAATTAGGCGATGAACAAGAAGTCTTCATACTTAGGTGAAAATGTAAATGGTTTTGAGGGTGCAATGGGTTTGAGAACCTTCAAACACAAAGATAAATGCCTTTACATTCATTGTGCATCACTTTAATTAAGTGTTTAAACAGTCAGGGAACAGCAGTCGACCCAAACAAAGCTGTTACCTCACTGATCTTTTTGGTGATGTCATCTAAGCTGAGGGTGAGCACTTTCCCTCTGGCTCCGAGGACAAGCTGATCAATGTCGTCTCTTACCATCAAAGAGCTCAAACTACCAAAGCCAGACTCTTTGAACTGTTTCAAGTTCAGGCCTAGGGCAGAAAAAGGGACGATGATCTGGAGGTTACTCTTAAATCCATGCATTTTAATACTGTTCAGTTTGATGTGCTCTTCTATACTGCAAAGCCTGTTCAGTGTTATAGTATGTTGTGCATACAGTATCATAGCCTTTCATTATTGGATTAAATGTATGCTATTCCTGATCTTACTCCAGTTGTTCATATTCCTATATTGTAATATAAGTAATGTTTTGTCTACAGCGACAGCAAAGTTATATTGGGTTTCATAAAACTTTTTCACACTATCAGACAAACTGGTATTTGACCCACAGAATAACATATTTGGCACAACTCTAACAAAATATGTTCTACTAAAAATCAGCTTGTGACTGTCCATAGCAGCAAAACAGTATGTTGGAACATGTCCATTGATGATTTGATGAACTACACCTGTAGTGTAGTTCATCAAATCGGCAATGGACATCTGGTTACTCTGTTAGGGGCACCTGTGTGAACTAAATCGTAATTGACAGTATGCATCCATAATAAACGATCTTGGAAAAGTGAAGTAAGCTTGCAGAGAATGTTAAGTGTTGTTTGTGTTGACAATTAAGGCCACTCTATTTGTTCTTCTATCCTCCTCAGCTGGGTCTGTGAAAATAATCATGAAAACTAGGCAAGAAACCGCAGCTTGGATCACTTCAGAAACTAATGACAATTACCTCAGTTCTGTTAACTCAGTTCACAGACCACTTGAAAAAGAATCAACAAGTGTGGGTGCAGAGGGAAAGTGATGCAGCGGGAAGCATTCATAGCTCAAAAAGACAGAATTCAACTATTACTAAATAATATGAACAGAAAGATAGGTTTTAGAGATATGCGTTATTTTTGTCTGACATCAAGTTCGACCTACATGAATTTGATGATAGACGGTCGGCCTGGACGAAAATAGAGGAAGAGCTTCAATCACGCTGTACTAAGGTTATGTAGCATGAAGATACTGTAGGTGAACATGTGTTTATTTATAAGACTGCAAACAGTGAAGTGAGGAATTCTGGATGCAAACTTAAAACAATCAGACAAAATTGTATTCAAGCAAACAAAGTGGAAGACAGAGCAGGATAATGATCACCATGAAAGGTGCCTGTTGGAAAGAATAAGTGTTAAAACTGCTCTGCCAGAGTGCTGACCTGAATCCCACTGAGAAAAACAATGTTAGTCATGGATGAACTAAAGCTTTGCTGAAACAAAGAGGAAACTTAAATTACAGACGTTGGTTGGCCCCATGCCCAGGTGTCAAGCAGTTCTCTGTGCAGAACTCTACATCCTATTGTTTTATCATTTCAAACCTAACAAACTTAGTTTAATTGAACATTTCATAGTGACATTTGTGCTTGTCCCATCTTTCTTTAAATACCATTTGCTTTAACATTTTGGTATCTATTGCAAAGAAAAACACATTTTAAGTATAGCTGAAGTGTCAAAATGCTTTTTTTGAGCCACTGCATATGTATACACCGATCAGCCACAACATTCTGACCACTGACAGGTGAAGTGAATAACACGGATCATATTCTATGTGGTGTTCTGCTGGAAAACCTTGGATTTTAACATCCATGTTGATGAGACTTAGACACCCAAATAAACATTGTCCCAGAACAAGCACACTCCCTCATGCCAATGGCAATCCCAAATGTCACTGGCATGAGGGAGTGTGCTTGGTCTGGAACAAGCACACTCCCTCATGCAAATGGCAATCCCCAATGTCACTGGCCTACCCACCCCACCACATGGCAAAAACATCAAACAAACAGAAAC
>OMNN01029553.1:0-13794 GCA_900302755.1 Chromis chromis
AGTACGGGACTGTTGTGCTGCAATGCATTATGGGAGTTCGGGGTTTTATTAATGTTTTTGCACCATGAGTGAGAAGGGTAGCGGGGTTGATGACTACCTGCCACTGCTTGTATATTGGTGCTCTACTGTGGGTGCAAATAAAAGCAATCGCAAGGGGGCATAAAAGACAAAAGTTCTGGCTGAAGCATCTTCTTTCCACACTGCTCATTATTACACTATGTACTGTTATGTGATTGTCTTGCAATATATCAATTATCGCTGTATCGTGATAGTATCGATATCGTGAGCCATGTATCGCGTATAGTATCGTATCAGGTACCCTGTGAATCCCACCCCTAATGTGTGATGTGATGTCAGCACGGCAAGATCATTATGTAGACAATAAGCAATAAACTTGTGATTGAACACAAACAAAAAACAATCTGTGTATGCTCTGTGGCTGATCCTAAACAGTAGAAATTCAAGCTACAGCCAGTTCCAGCATACAGCCGTGTGAGTGAGTATACCCTGTTTAGGAGAAATCCCACACCACAGCGGGACTGACGCTTTCTACAGTACATATCCAGCCGCAGCCACCATGATTCCCTTGGAATAAACATCAGAGCGCTGAAAGATGTTGTCAAAGTAAGAGAATACCTCATACTATCCATACAAACAACACAAAAAGTGCACAGAGCCGAAGAATCTAAAGCGTAAACAAAACGTCTTTCATATGGTAACATGCAAAGGAACTTATGCACAAAATGCAAATCTGTTAATGTCTTTTTTTTGTGGAAGATTACACCACTAAACAATTCTGTGGATGTTGTAATGAAATCATAGCGCTCCTCCTTAGGCAAATACTTATCCACAGTGGCTTTTTTCTTGGGTGGCTGTTTGTGGATGTGATATTGTGGGATCTGGCTTCCTTTCCTCTTTTCCCTACAGCAGAAGGCACATGAGTCGAATAGCACTTACTGAACAATGCAAGCCAATGTTTTCATTTGGGGGAGAGAGCTCCAAATCCATCTGGCTTTGTGGAGCGTAGCTGTCCCCGCTGCACACACTTAGACAAACACACACACACTGACACAACTGACTGTTTTTTCCCCCCCCTCACAAATACCGTGATATATACTTTCCATCTGTCAACCACAGTCTCTTTCTCATACTGTCACACACGACCACAGTGACACACATTTGTACATCAATATGAACACACACTGGGCGTACACACACACACGAGGTGCGATCAAATGGTCCCATGACAGACAAGCACAGTCACACATGCAGCAGGTGAGAGCAGTAACTGTCATGAGGCAGGATTTTGCAACACATCTTTGATTTTGTGACCACTGGTCGGTGTGCGTTTGCGATCCTTTGACCTTAAACTGGAGAAGAGAGCAAACATAACATCCTGTGTCCAACCTTCATGTCATAACCATCAATGGTGACAATAGGAGGGTCTACAGCTATGATGCACCAGATTTCACTCTCCACCAGCACCTCAGATCTGACTCCCTGTGACTTCTTCCTCTTCCCCCAAAATGAAACTGAAGCTGAAGGATTGTTGTTTTGACACAGTGGAGCAAATCCAGCACGTATTGCAGGCGGTGCATGACTTCCAGGGAGCGTTACAAGTGTGGCATGAGCGCTGGGAGTGTTGAATCACTGCACAGGGACAACAGCCAAATTCAAATGAGATGCAGTTTCTATTTTGTTTTCATTGCACCTTGTTGGTCTGGGTGATACCACAGTAATTCACAATCAGTCCCCCAAGCCAAACTCGCCAGTCAAGCCAGGGACCAATATGTCAAGGAACTTCCTTAATCAATGGGTTGGATGTGTTAACATATCAATAGTCTGTTCATTTTTAAGAACTGACGTATGTTTTACTGGTGTGGTGTCTCAAAGACGGGACTCCAGACACACTTTTCCACTGGAGCACTGTTGCGATCAACTCTCTTGGGTGGTCACATCAAACCCCATTCTGATCAAGCATTAACGGGATGCAGTGGAACAAGTTTCACTGACAGAGGCCCCACTGCACAAGCCAGAGTACCCACAGGATACACTGCCAACGTCCTGGTGCCAGATGCCATAGGACACCCTGAGAGGTCGACCACATAAGGGGGACCAACACAATATTAGGCAGGTTCTCATAATGTTATGCCAGATTGGTGTATATTATACAGAATTTTTGTGAGCCAGGGTTGAGTGGGTTTTTTTTTTGTTTTTTTTTATCAGTATCATTTCATTCCTCAGAATCAGTTTCCGGTTCAAACATGTATGGCTGAATTCCTTCAATATTACATTTTGCCATTGTGCAGTGTAAAATAGTTTTGCAGTGTTTGAGCAGAGTTGTAGGTGAGTTTCTGTGCTGAGAGAGTTGAGAAAGACATCTTCATGGATCCGAACATCCTAGACGACGCAACAGTACATCTAAGCCATTTTGAGGCAAGAAGGGATTCTTTTCATAGTAAAACTTCTAAATGTGTAACTTTGATCCACAGAGATGAGTTTTTTTAGAGGTTTAATCAATGACCAGAAGGGGCCTTTAATCACTGACAGTCCTATGTATGTCAAACCTGGGTCCCAACTCCTCGTTTTACATGATTTGATGATGGTGTGCCTATTAACCACATTTTAGGGTAAACATTTGAGAATTGTGCTTAAGGTACAGATGTGAAATGAATATTCAACTGTAAGTTGGGTAGATGGACCAAAGATTTAAACAGAAAATCCACAAAATTTCAAGGGGAAACAGAAAATTGTCACACTTTTATTCAACGACCTAATACACAGATTTAGATTTTCTAGAGTAAGAGCTGTGTGTTATCACGATCGAACATTATTTCCCTTCGAAACTTGTGTATTTTTGACAAGTGTATTTTTTTCCCCTTTAATACCGCGAGACATATCAATCACCCTTAAATACACAGAAACAAACATTCACTTTGCTTCTGCTCCGAGCATCAATTAACGAATAGCCATGGCAACAACGCTAAAACGTTAATGCATTATTCAACCTGGCAGCATTTATGGATTCATCCTCAGTGATTACATAAATAGCAACAATCCTGTATGCACAACAACAAGGTGATGAATGACAGGCCTAAACCATTAGCTACAAGCGTTCTCACACTCGAAAATAGACACACAGACGCGCACGCTAGCAGCAGCTCTCCTTTCACTATTCCACCAAACCTTGTCAGGAATTCCCAGGAAGAGCATTTGTCACAGGATTCATGCCTTTCAAATTCAGTATTACCATCATCCTCACTTCTTCCTTCTAAGCCTGGGCTTTCATGCTTAATATTCCGGCCATGTAAACGCTGAAACTAGATATTGCCTGTACCTTCATGCTCTGTGATAGAAAACGTATTTTATAGGCAGTCAGTGAAGCTTTTGTTGGACTTTTTACATGCGCGGCTACATCGGTGCATTGAATATGACCACAGATCAAATATATGACATCCTCGTATTTCGTCTTGTTTCATGTCTTTATCCTTGACATCTAAGTAGTCTCTTTCCATGCATCTATTTTTAAACTCAATTCATTAAATAACATTACTATAAAATTCTTCCATGTCCACCAGGAGCCCTGAAATTTCTCAACCAGTGTATTTGTACCATAGAAGACACTGCAGAGACTATGTGAGAAAAGTGCAGAGTATATAGAGAATACTAACTAAATGTGCAACTAATGATGATTAATACAATACGTGCTGTTAATTAACATTTAGTTAAAAGTCAGTTCAAATGAACACATTTGTACTGCCAAGGGTGGCGTCGATGAATCAGCCCAAGGACATCTGACAGGGCTGTTTGAGAAGCCACAATATTTCTGAAATGATTGCTATAATTCCAGCCCAATTTTAAAGAAATGTGCAGTGTTATGAATAATAAAATATAGAATATTTAGAGTCTGCTGCTTAAAAGGGGGTACATTAATCAAGTACACTGCAATCTTGTAGTCCCGAGTGCATCGTATAATTCAAAATTCATTGGTAATCTTTTAGTGAAGTGACTTCTCCCCTGTCTTTTATGCACTGCATCTGTTTAATGTGAAATGTTTTTGGGGGTGTATGCTGGCAAACATCCCCAACCCCCTCCCAAAATTTCCAGCAGTCTGGAAACCACTGATTTGGAAGAAGTGACAGCTAAAATTACAAAGCTATATTAAGCAGGTTCTAGTTGGACTAACTATATGCCTCGAGTCCCGCTGGATAAAATATCAAATGCCACTTCCAAAAGCCAAATGTTCCCATCTGCTTCAAACATGATCAAACATAAAGTGGATGGCCCAAAACCATTTCACAGTGGACGCTGAATTGAAGTACCTAACATGGCTAACTGAGAATCTGTATTTAATGGACCTGAGTGATTCTCATCTAAAGCAGTTTCAGTCCACATAAACCCTCCTACTGAGCATCTAGAGCAGTTAGTTCCACAGGCGAAGGCAGGGGGGGTGACATCATACTGAGACACAGCCATGGAGCCTTTAATTAGTATTTCAATATCATTTGACCTGGAAAAGATGGAACTGCATCCTGAGCTACATAGCCAAGCCTAGGGATAACCAAGGTGCTGCAAGCAAAGCAAATTGTTGGGTATTAGCTTCTATGATATATGCCAATTTTCTAAATATTGCAAAAAAAAAGCATGTGACTATGGATTATAGTCTGGCACTCAGGCTAGTGTAAACAATTCCTTTAAAAAAAGAACTGAAGCAGTGCAGTTATTGAGCAAAGCTTATCTGAGAGTGCAGGAATGGAAGCAGATGGAAATGGAAACAGTGGTGGGTTGGCTCCGTTTTAAAGAGGGATCAGAGAAGAGAGGGGGGGATCAAAGGTTCAAAGCTGCAGGTAGAGATCTCTACAGGGCTCTGTCCGTAAGTCCACAGGCGCCTTAGTGCAAAGACACACACACACACACACACACAGAGACAAACGCTAACGCATTCCTACCTGCACCGCCATTAGTATGCACTGTGCACTTAAGCATGAAAAGGGTCTTCTCTCAAGAAGGAAAAATATCTGTTCAAATGCATCATGATGGGGGCCATTACACACAAAAGGGAGCGAGTGACTCCGGCCACAGTTCTACTTCAGAGATGGCATTTTATAATCAGCCTCTGCAAACATTTATCTTTTTTCCCTTAACATCTGTCCCCAGAATAACCTGCCAGAATGGAGGACAGAGATGAAAAGAAAAGGGCCTGGGCTCTGCTAGCTGGTTGTGCACAGACCAGGGAAATTTATTTTTTCTTAACAGAGGCAACTCAATTATATGAGGATGTGATTTAGCCCCTGTGCTAATACTTGGATAAGGATACACTGTGATTCTGTTTCAGAGCTGTGTGCTACATTAACAAGTGTCAGGGAGACTTAGGCCTTAAAGAGCTGGAACCATTAATCCAATGTTCTTCAACCACTCTGGGAGCGCCATTAAGCAAAGATTAGCTGTTAATGTAGACATAAGCTGATGGAAGACTCGTGGAAATTGGCAGATGGAAATTGGTACTGGTTGCCATTCATAAATCTCTGCAACAACAACACTCAGTCTTTGCAAACAGTGCCTGTAAACAAATATAGCCCTCTTTCCTGACCTCGGAGAAATTTTTCCAATTCATGATAACACAAATGCTGCCATTTCGACTGTTTATTCAAGCTGTCAATGAAACAAACAGAAAGAACAAAACGTGAACAGAAACCATGATTTAAGACGGATAAGGGAAACTGTTTTAACGACGCATTCATGAGATTTTAATCGTTAAGAAGGAGCATCCTTTTCTGACATGAACGGTCACAAGACATACTCTCCAGATTCTCAGCACATCCTACATCTGACGAGTCCACACAGTTCTCTGTAGCTACATTGCTAAAATAACGTAGGATATTATTGTAAAGCGTGTTCGTGGTGTTTGGGAGAGTGTGTAAAGACTGATCATCCCTACACCGTGCTCCAACATCCCACAGTCCCACTCCTTCTGCCTGGATGTCAACTCCAAACATTGATGCTTCTTGTTGCACATTTCCCCTGCTGCTAAGCTATTTGTTTTGCCTGAGTTCATACGAATGCACCACTGTCACTGTCTTTCCTACACGAGCGAGATGAGTGTGTCAGCGTCGGGCACGTGACTCAAGTGCTTATGAGCTGAAATGCACATCATGGCATCAATCAAAGCGCTTGCACTTTGCATTCCGTACGCAAGTTGTGTGTCAATACAG
The DNA here is from genome assembly GCA_900302755.1 of Chromis chromis. Classification (NCBI taxonomy): domain Eukaryota; kingdom Metazoa; phylum Chordata; class Actinopteri; family Pomacentridae; genus Chromis; species Chromis chromis. The sequence continues at coordinate 6,213 of OMNN01029553.1, forward strand.
TGTCGCCCAGTTGCTATATCAGACTGCCTGCTTTCTTTCTTTTCCTTCACTCCCTCTCCCAGATAATGCAAGTGTTCATTTCTGCTTACCCTGTTGCTCAATGTGTCTAAATGCAGCCATAAAAACGTCCTGCTTTTGGCTGATCAGATCTTAAATACGTCTTGGGTGGATTTACACCTGGATTTTATGGTCTGTTACAGGCCTGTTGCCAGTTACAGTCCAATCATCCAGGACACATGTTAAGGACAGATGGAAAGACCGTCAAAGTACCAAATGAGGCAGGGAAATAACAATTCTGCAGGGGAAGATAACGGTATTAAAATATGTGATACGGCCCTGCAATACAAGCAAGTAAGTTTAGCAAATTAATCTGCATCTGCGGCAAATGCGTCCCCCATCAGCAACCCGAGCAGCACCACTGCAGACTAGCTGCTGTTTGAGAGGTCCATTAGACAGCCACGATTCTGAATGCACACTGGTAGGAGGCTTTACACAGGGTCCTGGCACAGGTTATGTCCCAATGAAAGACATCCTCAACCGCTAAAATGACAGCCACAGAGGAGTTTGATGATCACCTAAATGTTAGCGTACACATGTCAAAGTTGTTAGAAATCCGTCAAGCAAGCCTAAATAACAGAGTGATTATCTAATCTGGAGGTTTTTTAACACCCAGACATGACAGCTTATTTCATTAAAGTGTCAGTCACTGGGCTGTCAAAGCATATTAATGCATACCATACATCACTCCGGTTCCAAAATGCAGCTAAATGAATATCTGCTATTACTGCCAGTAGACTGGAATAAATACATGTGTCGAAGGTGGAAAATTAATTGAAAGGGTGGTAAAGTGGTATTATTCACCAGACAGAAATATCTGTCAAGGCGGTTTGGCACAAGGAGAGCGGGCACAAGGAGAGCTGTCCTCAACCTGCAAACAAAGCTTTAAGAAAACCTTGCGTGATACTTAGGTGTCTTAATTGTTTGAAATGCAATTTTTTTTTTTACATTCTTTCTGAAATAAGCTGTCAATACATTTGATTTCGCATTAGCCTCTTTCTTACAATGAAGTACCAATCAATGTGTTCTCCTGCGCCTGCACTTACAAGTCCTCCTCCAGGCAGACTTCTGGGGGCTATGCCAGAGAAAATCAATTGTTTCTGAAATGCTGGCAAGCCGACAGCATCATCCCACAAACAGCATACAAGAAGAGAAAATGCCAGACTGTTAAACTTCAATTCATCATCTTCATTTGGCTGTATGAGCGGAATACCCATTGTTGATATAATTACTGCATTTGATTCTCTCGGCTGAGGCTGCAGACCTGTCCTCTAACTCCTGCTCTGCTTTAAATGTCAAGAGCCATTAATTAGCTCACCATTATTTGTTATTTGAAGGTCTGACAACTTATCAATGAACCTATTATCATTTTGTTGAACTCCTCACTCCATACCACCTCCACCCTCCACCCACGCACAGATGACTCAACTTAATCCGTGAACTGTGCAGCTCCGCCGTGCCTCGGCTTGAATGTGTCACATCTCCAAGGCCAGTGTGGGTGTGACAGATGGATGTGAAGCTGGTGCCTAAAATTAAATAACTGATGGGCGCAGCAGACATCAAATAGAAATTGGCACTTAATTGGAACCAACAAGGTCCTGGTGGTACATCAGTGGAACGGAAATAAAATGTAAGCAGCAGGAAAAGGACAGGCGGAGGATTTCCACAGCCCTTATGAAAGCATTTCTCCTCCAGCAGACACATGGTTTATACATATCCCTGTTATGGACTTTTTGTCAGAGTGATGTGAAGCCCGCAGTGAAAGGCATTAAAGCTCTTTGTAATCGATTGACTATCTCCGCGCTCTCTGGTGGTCAGCAGCTACTAGTCGGCTGTTTGGTCCAGTTAGGCATGACATGACAAATCCAGTGCTAGTGTGCAACCTGATGCAATATGTATTACAACAGCACAAACCTGGTTTAGCACATATTTCTACTCCTTTTTCCCCCTTAGCTAGGCTGCAAACGGAGAGGAATTTTCAGGTAACTGTCTACGAGGGAAAACTGACGGTTGATCATTTCAGTAATTGTACACCGATCAGGCATAACATCATGACCACATGCCTAATATTGTGTTTGTCCCTCTTATGTGGTCAAAAATGCTCTGAACCATTGGGGTTCAGAGCATTTTTCAGGGGTTCAACCAAGAGGATCCTATGGGGTCTGGCACCAGGACGTTGGCAGTGGATCCTTTGGGTTCTCTGGCTTGTGCAGAGGGGTCTCTGTCAATCCAACTTGTTCCACTGCATCCTGTTGATGCTTGATCAGAATGGGGTCTAGGAAGTTTGGAGGTCAAATCAACATCTTGGGCCATTGTCATGTTCCTCAAGATGTTCCTGGTTGTTTGATGTTGTTGCCATGTGGTGGGGTGCATTTTTCTGCTGTGGTAGGCCTGTAACATTTGGGATTTCCATTTGCATGAGGGAGTGTGCTTGTTCTGGGACAATGTTTATTTGGGTGTCTAAGTCTCATCAACACGGATGTTAAAATCCAAGGTTTTCCAGCAGAACACCACATAGTACCAATATGATCAATGTTATTCACTTCACCTGTCAGTGGTCATAATGATGTGGCTAATCGGTATATATCTCTTACTCAAACCAAACTAATGAATCAAACAAATCAACATAAAATATCCGTAATTGTTTCACAATTGTTTCCCAAATGCACTGCTTCCATGTCTTTTAGCTCCAACAGTCTGTTAAAAGCTGCATCTTCATTAGCGATGTTTTTTTTCAGGCCAATTCCAATACTGGTATTTGGGAGTTTTCAAAAATAATCCATTAACTGCATATTGGCCAGTAGTTTTTTTGTAAACTGACAGATAACATAATCTTGATAAGATGTTTGTCCAAAATACTGAGCAAGAAAATGTACAGTGCTAAATAGGCTGGTCTTTGGTGGACAAGCTATGTCATGTAATTTATTGTTTAAAGTCCTGCACCTCTATAGAAACAGCACATCCGTGGCTAGAAGAAAAACAGAGTTTAAAAAATATCTATTGTGAGGTATAATGTACAGTTATAATGCTATAAATCATTTAAAAACCTGGACTCAACATGTACAACATTTTTTAAGTACCCACAAGTGTTACCAATACTGGGTAATAAATGGTGAACAATTATTTTCATACTTGTCCTCTATCTGCTCTAAACACAACCTGCAGTTCATTCAAAAAGTTCCTGAATTCCTTTAACATGAATTCAGCTAATGCCTTCTCAGTTGTGGCAAGAAGTGCAGACCTCTCTGTTTCTTTTAAAATAATCTATTTTGTGCTAACTCTATATTTTAAACGAGACACATAGAATGAAGTAATTTTTTATGAGATATCATAATTTTAAGCGTTCTAACAAAACAGGTCATTACTGATGGGTAGTTCAAGGATGGGCAGTAAATTGAAAATCTGATGATTCTTTCTGTTTTTACAGTTTCTGGCTGTAATATTCTTTATATGAATACAATGCCTTTCAAACCCAGCAGTGTATTTTGGGGTTCCACATTAACTGAGCAAAAACCCAATCACATTATGGCAATAAGTATTATCAGGAGCAGTCGCCAAACTCACCTAAAAATTCTAATAAAATAGTTTCTACAGAAATAAATCAGATAAATCAAGTGGCAAATGTTTACAAGTTGTTTGATTTGTTTTAGAATTCTACTAAGTAAAAGAAGGAGCCATTCTACACTGCACTTCTCAAACTGCTTGTGTCAGCTCTGCATGTCCGTCCCAATACGATGCTCCTCCGCCAGCTCCGCTCCTACGTGGTGCTATGCAGCGACTCTGTACACTGTTTGTGCATTAGGTGAATACGTTGTCTTCTGTTTTTATGGTGTGTAACAAATTAAGTTAGAGAGGCAAATTATTTGGAAGGAACAACAAAACCGGCAGGAGCTCTGCAGGGTGTTGTGAATTAAGAAGTCTTTCCAGACTTCACAATGCAAAATCAGAGAAGAACAGACACTGCAAATGTACTAATTTACACAGTATTGCTTTTTTTTTGCTGTTCCTTTTATTATCATGGGCAGTCAATCATGTAATAGACTGCTGTTAACCTCCTGAGTAAGAAGATGAGGTGTCGGTATTAGAGTTAAAACACAGGAGGCAGTCTAGCCTTTAGGTGTGATGTGAAAAGCAAAGGGGGTGACTGGACAGAAGCCTGGTCGAGTCTGTATTATAATAGAGGTTAATGAGGATTTATCTGTGTATGTGTGTGTGATACAAATATATAGACAGCTCGGACCACTAATTATGGGGAAATAATGGAGCAGTGGGTTAACTAAGGCAACATTTTTAAATCAATTCCGGCCTGCAGGGGCATGCTGAGGTTAGGGACCCCTTTCAAGAGAAATGGGTGAAACACAGCAAAGGTTTTAGAGGAGCAGGCGTTCAATAATTTAGTAATTTCTTCAAGTGCTGTAATAGGTTGCTGCTCAGGCTTATCTCAATAAAAATCTGTCTCCAAACCATTTCCTTCAAAAGGACAGCTGCTGCTGTGTACTTTGATCTCCGTGCAGTGAATAACACTCTTCGGTGTGTCTTTTCAATTTTCCTGGTCAGTTTAAAGTGAAAGAGTTTATGTTTGGGGAAAATGAACACACTGTGCTTTATGAGACCATAAACACATTGTAGGACACAACAGTTAGCAAATGGTCAGTGGTATATTGGGAGCTGTAGCACTATCAAATTACCATACTAATAAACTCTCCATATCTGAACATCCACTCAGTATCAGTGTATTTAGAATGCAGCATAGTCTACTATCTGTGCACTACAACACAGAAAGTCTAAAGGCTGCATAGTGTCTCTCCTCTCAAAGAAATCTCTAAATGCCTTCGAGCTAAACCTCAACTCAAACAGCCTCATGCTCATAAAGAAACAGTAAATCTGTAACTTTGCTTTGTGTTCACATCTTCAGTTCAATTTCCTTTTAGCACAAGCAGAACATTTAAAGGGACATAAGGGTAGAAAGCTTTTCTTAATCACAAACGTAGAACTAACAGCCAAGATGGTGGATATTACAAAAGGCTTTTTGAGTGTACACAATCATGAACCTGCACACTGAGTATCTTAGAAGCACCTTTTTCCATCCTGTATGAGTGGAAAGCAATTAATTACACTTGTTCTGAGATGAGACAGACCTGCGCAGAATTCCTCACAGGCAACCAGAGCGCAACGCATGAAGGTTAGATTTCTGTCCGACTTGATCCCGACTTGCTCTGACGTCACAATGACACATGTAATGATAACATCGGGAGATCAAGGTGGCTGTACTCTCCAGCGACCGCACAGCCTCAGGGCATGATGGGGGGGAAAAGCCTGGCGCTGACTGATGTCGGCTCAACAATACAATATCTGATAGAAAGTTGAAATTATTGTTGAGTTGAAGACGTCTTATCTGTTGGATTGGGAAGGTTTATTCTGTTGTGTGGCTGATGGGGACATTTATCACAAAGGCTGAAAACATATAAATCATAAAGTGCCTATAATACATTACAAGTCTAGTCTATTGTATATTTACATTGGATTTATCCAATTCTTTAAGTGTTCAGCAACACCGAAATGCCTACAAAGAGATGTGAGGAAGATGTTTCAGCCTTGACAGTTTGAATATCTGAGAGATCAGTAATGAAAGCCGTTATCTTGTATTTCTGTCTACGATATATTTAGTCATTTTTAACATTTATTTATGTACACAGCCTAGTTTGAGATGGACAAGTCAGCTCAGTTGTTTTATATACAAAAATGATATGATGCTGATTTACATGAGAATCCACAGACAGCATAGAAACTGTAATATGTGCCTACTAACATATTAATGGATCGGTTCCCACACAGACTGAAAGCTGCTAGAAAATGTCCGCCTTGACTGCCGATTTTGCCCTTGCTGCTGCCGCTGGCTCTCACTTTGAGCTCACATTGATTAGATGAACAGCAAACATGCAAATCAACAATCTCATGCTTTCCCAGCTACCTCCGGTTAAGGTTTATTTATAAGGCAACTTCATCTTCAATAGTTCTTAGCAATAGCAAAACAATAAAAGAGCAACACCAAAACAAAACAAACCCCCGTAATCAAGACGACAATATGTTGTACAACATCCACCAGAAGCAACTTCAGCGTCTCAAGAGCCTCATCATAGAGGCTTCAGCCCGAGACTGCAAAAAAGGAAAATGCAAAGCTAAGATATCAGCATGCACATGAAAAGCAGGCCTGGGAGCAGCGTGGCTCCGGCACCGTGGTGACAGATGGAGAGCACTAGCATATACCTCCAGGGGTCTGACCTCATCAGAATTTAACTTTACCCAGACAGAAAAGAGCCACTAGTGCTGTGATATGCTTGTGCACAGTTCCATTTATACACCTCTATAGAGCCTCTGAACACTGTGTGGTCCAAAAGAATGACTGTGAGAAACGGTATTTATCAGTTTTAAACCTTCCTCAATAAATGTCATTTCTGAGTCACTGAGAGGGATAAACAACAAGATAGTCTTTTAAGATTTCCTCTTGGAGATGTTAACCTTCATTTAACCTGGCAAATCTGACTGATTTTTATCTTTCAGAAACTCCCTGATTCACCCTGAGTCACAATTTAAACTCAGCTGGCAAGTAAAGAAAGTCTTCTATCACTAGTCTGTGAACAGCTAAAATGAAAGTGAGTGGGAAGGGGTCGAGTGGCACTTCAGGAGTAAAAACTGGGGTTGGATCTCATCTGTATTCCAAGCCTACATTTTCAAGACTGATCCAGACATTTGTACCACTGACCCTCAGGTCAAGTTGATCTAAGGTGTTCTCTTCACAGCTAAAACGATGAGTCAATTAACTGAGAGGCACATTTTTCTGACTTCTTCAAAAACACTTTTAAGGAGCAAATGATTCATAGGTGATATAACTGGCAGACTAATGAAGCATACACCACAGTTTTGATTAAGGATGCACCAATATTGATATGAGCCGACAGTGGCTCAAATAGCTGAAATGGATATCTGTGACAATGTTCATCTGTCCAGCTTAATTCATTGTAGGTTTACATGTGCTACATCAGGCATCAGCAGTGCACTGGTAGAACTGTACATTTTGCTTCAATGACAGCAAACCTAGCATTGTGGTTTTTCATGCTTGCTACACCAACAAATTCTACAAGTGTACAACTAAACTAAGCCACTGTTTCGAGCGGTGGCTGTAACACAACCCACTTAATCAAGCACCTTCAGAAGCATAAAGACTTGACTGTGTCAGGTGCTTTGCAAAGACATGAGAAACATCCCAGTGACAGAGAGTGAAATATTGTTGTGAAACTGCTCTACCTGAACTCTACAAGAAAGAATGCCTATCAGAAGTATTGCATTTGTATTGGCCTAGTGGTTTGTCAAGCGAACTTGTAACCGGTGGGTCGCCGGTTTGAGTCCCCGGACTGGCAACAGGTTGAGGAGGGGAAGTGAGAGCGACCGCTTGTCCCAGTCACCACCACTGTGGGCCCTTGAGCAAGGCCCTTAACCCCTGACTGCTCCCCGGGCGCTGCACCGC
>OMNN01029556.1:0-12772 GCA_900302755.1 Chromis chromis
TTTATTCTTTCTTTATTTAGGTTGTTTTTTTTCTGATGGTTTCAATCAAGAAAATGTCACCGTCTGGGGGATTCATGTCTGTTCCAACAACTGATACGAGCAACCTGGAGAAATACATATTTAAAATGAAGATATGAGTAGATTAAATTATCAAAAAGTCAAATCGAGACCAGGTTTGCAGGCTTGTTGGTAGCTCTGTGAGACTGGACTGACTGCTTTTACCTAAATGCTAGCATCAGCAGGCTAACATGACATAATGGTGTAACGTTTGCCCCTTCGTTATCTTCCTATTTTGACTACAAAAGGGTCAGAAAATGTCCTGTGAGTGTAAATAACTGCCAGACACTGAAAGTTTCTGGGCACAATCTATTGCCTGTCATCAGAGTGTAATGATGTTTTAAAAAGACGTTGCGCTTTACAGTGTCATTACGGTAATTTAATTCATATCCGAATGAAATTATCATATCCGAATGAAATTACCGTAATGACACTGTATTGGCAGTAAACGACGTTCGTATCCGAATTAAATTACTGTATCTGAATGAAATTACCGTAATGACACTATATTGGCCGTAAAGCGCAACGACGTTCGTATCCCAATGAAATTACCGTAATGATACTATATTGGCCGTAAAGCGCAACAACGTTCGTATCCGAATGAAATTACCGTAATGACACTATATTGACTGTAAAGCGCAACAGCCAATATAGTGTCATTACGGTAATTTAATTTGTACCCCCCCAGGAATCCGTTGGATTTTCTCCCGATAGAGCAAACTGTGACATAATTACGGTAGTCCAAAGTGCTTTTGCCCAAACGTGTCGCAGATGACGCACTGGGACTTAAAGGGTTAAAGAGCACAAAATACAGATACTATGTTGTTAGGCTTCAGATGTGTGCTGATATGTGAGGTGTAACGCTGCTACTTCCTGTTTACATCCAGGCAGCAGCTTGTTCTAACCGTCAGTTAAACGAGACGCCACTTTCTTGTGATTCCACGTGGCCTGGACTGAGCAGAGCAGCATGTATCTGGGAGCAGAAGAAACGCCGACACACACTGTTGGCTAGTGATGCAGCCGAGTGAAGTCCGCCGACCGTCCACGGTTAGCCGGTGCCAGAGCTAGAGGTCAGCTGTAAAAGTGTTGGCTTGTAAATGAGGGTTTTTTTCCTGAAGGTTTGAGAGGCAGCTGGGCACTCGAGGCTTGTCTTTGAGAAAGCAGACCTGAGACGCTCCGTTTGCTGCTCCAGATATCTGGTCATGCATGGGTTTTCCTAGAAATGTCATCCACAAGAGCCTGTAAGTTTTTTTTACAGCCATTCATCTGCTAATTTAGCCACTTAATCAAAGCTGCAGGTCCTGATTTGTAAATTTCACAGGTGTATAAAATCGTGGCCTTCAGCTTCCCTTTGCTGCTTCACTTCACTCCTCAGCACTAATTCTTCTCGATGTCCTCAGTGTGACTTTGACTTATTATGAGCTGTTGTCTCCTAAGTGACAAATAATTAGATGAAAGTAAGTCGTGAGCTCCTGAGGTCAGTGTGGGAGAGGCTGTTTGTTTTTACATTGTCTGCAGAAGGTTCCTCGGGGCAGGAATGTCGGGGAACCAGTAGCACCAGTAAGCTTCAAACTGGGAGATGAAGCAGAATAATTACTGCACAGTAGCTTCTTCTCAGACGGTTCCCAGAGCTGTAAAATACCCAGACATGTTTAAAAAACCTTTTGTTTGGTTTGTGGTTTAGATTTCTGTAGTCTCCTAGCGTTGGAGAACAATGACTGGGGTGCAGCAGACTGAGCTTTAAACCCAAGATCTGACTTATTATGGTCTTATTGGGGAAATGTTAGCAAACAGAAGATACACAAAGCACATTAGCATCAATTTGGGAGTCTTGCACCGCGACACCAACCACTGGTTTGTTTGGAATTGTGTTGGGGGTTGGATCTGACTGATATCCAGACGTGTCTTTACAGTGCTGTAGAATGGTCTGACCGCACCTCATTATCATTCTGCTGCAGGGGGAAATAAAACACCCCATCTTTAGTCTAGATTCAGTAAGTCAGGCTTAATTTTCCCAAACAAAGACAATCCAAACAGCTGTGACACCAAATTAGAGCAACAAAACATCCACTTATAAGAAGATATAGGGCATATCCGTATCCAGACGTATCTCCACAGTGCTGTAGAATGGTCTGACAACACCTCATCATCTTTCTGCTATTGGAGGAAAAAACACTCTGGCTTGTTTGTACTTCTTTAATCCAATCTCAATCATTTTGGGTGAAATTAGCCCAGGATGCAGAAATGGTGCCCCTGCAACCAAAAGCACCAAAAGAAAAACTTAATTTTTTGCTGTTCTGAGGTTTTTTTTCGTATAGATATGGGCATTTTTAAAATAGTAACACACAAATAGCAAAATAGGGTGGACAACGTGTGAAAGGTTTATACCTAAAGTTCACATTCAGTAAGTCTGGCTAAATTTTCCCAAACAAAGACAGTCCAAACAGTCGGGACACCAGAGTAGAGCAACAAAACAACTACTTGTTGAGCATATCCATATCCAGACACATCTCCACAGTGCTGTAGAATGGTCTGACAACACCTCATCATCATTTTGCTATAGTGGAGGAAAAAAACACGTGTTATCTCAATCATTTTGGGAAGCACTAAGCCCAGAATGCAGAAATGGTGCCCCTGCAACATAGTAACTTTGGGCCTACCTTATTGCACAAATAAAATCTTAAAAAACACATGAAATAAATTTGACGTCTTTGCTGCTCTTAGGTTGTTGTTTTTGTTTTCTCTGACAGTGATGGGGATTTTTAAAATGGTAACACACAAAGGGTGGACAAAATGTAAAGCATGTGGCAAAAGTGTCCCGTTTATACCCTAAGTCTACATTCAGTAAGTCAGGCTAAATTTTCCCAAACAAAGACCAACCAAACAGTCACGACACCAAATTAGAGCAACAAAACAACCACTTGTAAGATCGTACAGAGCATATCCATATCCGAGATGTATCTCTGCAATGCCAGAGAATGGTCTGATTGGACTTCATCATCATGAGGAGCTTGCAGAGTAGTGTATGAACTGAACATGAAATTTAAATGTAAGTTATTAATCCAAAAAACATACCCAGATATTTGCCAGATACATGCTTGTTGCAGGGTTTGAATGGCTGATTGTGCAGTATTTCCAAATCCTTGGCAAAACATGCATTCTTAGTGTGTAGGTTGCTGCTCAGAGGTTGTTGTTTCCTGTGGATTTAAAAAAAACTCATACAATGAAAGTGGAGGAAGAAGCTGCATTAAAACGCGCAGTGAAGACGGCATGTTTATACTTATCTAAGTGTACATCCCGTGAGTCAGACCAGTATTTTCACTAGAATAAATCAAATATCTCATATATTATGGTGCATTATTAAGAAATAACATCACAAACATCCTTCCGGAGGTTGATTAAAGCCATTTTTTTTAACATCAGGGAAGAGGTGGCTACATTATGGTCCATTATGGTCAAAGTAAAACCATTCAACTATCTCCAAAACCTTGTGAGGTGAAGCAAACTTACTTTAAAACAACTAAAAAATACCCCTGAAGTGCCCTGTTTTACACAGCTGCAACAGGGAATGGTAAAGCGTGTCATGCAAAAGTAAACGGGAAGCAATAAAATGCCATAAAAAAGCAGTTATACAAAGTAATGTCAATAAGAGGAAAACAGAATTTAATCAACAGATGCACAATATTGAGGCGCACCCTTAAGGGTTCTCAGTGTTTTTAAAAAAAGAAATTAAAAAATGACAATAGAGAAAGTTTTTCTTTTCACCCTGAAGGTAGTAATAATTCCAAATAATGTCTCATCCTGTCATCAATTGTAGATATTTGTTTTCTCAGTAATGACTTTTCTGGCAGCAGTGTTTAAAACGTGAAGGAGGCATCTGTTTGTCCACATTCTGATTGTCTTTAATAGAAGTTTAATTTAGAAGTGTAAATAAACACTAATTAATGATCCCTGTTTCATCAGTGCTGCACTTTGTTTCAGACATTTGCGGTGCTTTATCTGGTGATTCTCTGTTAAAAAGTCTTTATTAGTTGGATTTATTTGTGCAGCTTGAGGTCAAGTTTTCTCCAGGAAGAGTCAGTTTTGCAGGAATCAATAACAAACAGTTGCATTAGATTCAAACACTGTCTTAGAACAAGTCTGCAAAAAGGGATGTAAAGTGAAAATCCTGTATTTATATATATAAAGAGCATATTCTCTAAACAAAAGTTATATGACTATGAAATGTATTTCCTATATTAGAATAAATCTGAAATAATTTATTAATTTGCTTCTCAAACATGCTTATTTGCTGGTTTTTGTTATGTTTTATGGCATAAAACTGAATATATTCTACTTTTTCTGGACAAAACAAGCAAAATAACTGTACTTTTTTGTATTTTCTGACAGATTAGAGACAAGATTAATTGAATAACTGATTGAAAATAATCCGAGGCTCTGGACTGATTGTTTATTTAACACTATTTTGTGATTTGCAAACTTTTAGCGCTGGTTCTATGTGACTTTATATGGACTAGAGTCAGTCAGCAGGGCAGCTGGTCAGGTTAAAGCTCTCTTCTCTTGTCTGACCTCTTCTCCACTGACCTCCATTCAAAAGGAGACTTTAATCTCCAGTGAAAACTCGGAAGACGTCTGCAGCCAGGAGTGAACTGTTGACTCGTTTACTGGGCCAATGCGACTGTTGATAAATGACCTCATCAGTCTAAACAATCCCCTTTAATAATAATTGGATTCATTAAGAGATCCTCTGTGGACAGTCTGTCGTTCTGTGGTTGGTTTCACACACTTAACATGCAGCAGACATGTTTGTAGTTGTGAGTTAATTGAAATAGGAAAAAGGTACAAGAAGCCCAAAGTGATTAAATGTCACAAAAGGCTCTTACCGTTTAATTTTAATGCAAATATTTAATCAGAAAGTTTCTATTTCCAGATTTTAATCAGGTTTGTTTGACAAAAGGAAGTTTCAAGGCTTCCATGTGAGTTTGTTTTATTGCAGCCACATGGGAAATTTATCTCATAATTGTAGTTCTTACGCTCCAGAATGAGTAAAATCATAAAAACGCAACATTAACTGGTACAGAAAGCAATCAGGAATGAGAAGAATAGTTTCCCTCAGCTTGTGCAAACTTCTAATTCATAAGCAAACTGTATGATTCTGCCATATATTGTGAGGGAAAGAGGTAGCAGTCTTCATTAGGCCCAGTAGTCTCTATCACAGTGCTCCTTTACTAGCTAAACTTTCCACTCAATTTTTTGGACATGAGTTTGAACAAAATGCAGAAACACCAACAACGTCTTTGACATGGTATCAATTAGTTTCGACTCAGAGTGAACGTTAAATACAAGTAGCAATCATATAAGGTCCAGTAGTCTCTGTCACGGTGCTCCTTTACTAGCTAAATTCTGATAAAGTTTACACGTGACTTTTTGGTTAGTTTGGAGTCGACTCTGAGTAAATGTTCAATAAATGTTAAATAAGTTAGACGTAGCAGATCTTCATTAGGTCCAGCAGTCTCTGTCACTGTGCTCCTTTACTAGCTAAACTCTCATAAGGTTTACGCTCGACTTTTTGGACATTTGAACATTTGCAGAAACACCAACGACGTCTTTGATAGGTTATCAATTAGCTTTGACTCAGAGTGAACATTAAATACAAGTAGCAGTCTTCTCCAGGTCCAGTAGTCTCTGTCACGGTGCTCCTTTACTAGCTAAACTCTCATAAAGTTAATACTCAACTTTTTTGTTAGTTTGGAGTTGACTCTGAGTAAACGTTAAATAAGTTGGAACTAGCAGTTTTCATTAGGTTGGGCGAGTTCAAAATTATGAAAACTAACACCGGAGATTGTCCAACTAATGAGAAGTTCGTCAACCATAGACCTGGAGACTTCAGCGTTAGTTTACAGATTATAAATCCAATGACTTCAAATTATTTTTGTTCAACCAACAGCACAAAATCCCAAAATATGAAATCCATAATTATATAAAACAGAGAAAAGCAGATTATCCTCACACCTAAGACTAGATTAGAAGCTCCAAAATAGATAAAACTTTAGGACATTTTAAAGCTGAATTAATATATAAAAAGTAGCTGCAACTTAGAATAAATAACTCGAATGCTCAATTGAGTTTTGCCTTGTTTAAATTTTCCATTTCTTTCAGCATTTTAATATCTGATTTTTCATATGACGTAGTGTTACGTTAATACTATAAGCTAGTTAGCTGGGCATGTGAATGTTTTTAGCTTTATTAGAGAAGACAAACACGCTGTTTAATGAATTCCTGGAAACTTTTCTCGTGTTTCTGGTTCTGGAAAGTCATTTTAAGATTAGATTAATAGCTCCAAAGGCACTCAATAACTGAAATAACGGAAAGACATTCTCTTACTTAATGACTTAATGTGTAAAAGTGCAATTTAAGAAGCTGCAACAAACAATAAATAACTGAAATATTTAAATTTTTCAGTGTTTTAATATCTGATTTTACACGTTTTACATAAGTTTGAACTGAATATCGTCCGTATTAATATGCTGATATTGATTTTGACCGCTCTGCTCAGAGATCTATTAATAAACTCTGCCTTCTCTGCCACACCTCGCTGCCATGTGTGTGTTCAGCATCACCAGTCCTCAGCATCAACCCTTCTAAGCCGATTATGTTACTTAGGAGAAGATGACACCGTAGTCTGGTGTTTTCCACTACAGGCTGCCAAAGGCCCGTTTGACTTCCATCCCATGCGAAGGAACCATTTCTCCAGCGCCGCGTTCCTTATTAAGTTTCTTCGCTGGGAATATAACTAGTTAGTGAGTCGTGTTAACACCAGTCGGAGGTGTTCTGGCAGCTTTGATTCCCCACAGTTGCAGCTCGAGGTATAAAAAAACTGTTTCCCCTCCCCGAGTCTTGGAGGCGATGCCACCTGGCCGCCAGAGCTGCAGATGGAGCAGCCGAAAGAGAGGATTAACCTGAGACTCGGGCCAGAAGGAAGTATGGCAGGCATGGTGGCCCTCCCCCCTGCCTCACCCTTTGCTCACCCTCTCAACCAGCAAACTAAATATGGGGCATGGTGACGTTTTCATGCTAAAACTCCCTAACAAACATTGACTGTTGACCGTTACTGAGGCTGTGCAGTCTTGGGACTACTTTGATGCTACTTTATCAGTAAATTTGCAGAGTTTTGTCTTAGTTTTGTGCATAAACTGTCAAAAAAATACACAAAAACATGCTTTACACTTCTTGTACAACCAACAGTCCAAATTCTATTGGTTTAGCTCCATAATTAATAATGCTGCAGGGTATTAGCAGTGATATTTATATTAGTTAGGTTTAGTCATGCAATTTATTATACTGTAGGGTCTTATATAGATAAGATAAGATAAAACTTTATTGATCCCGAAGGAAATTCTTGTTCTTGAGTGCCTATAAAGTAGAAAAGCAATAAGATTACTGAAATAAAATAAATAAACTAAAATAGATGCACCAAATTATTACATTTTCTTCATTAAAAAAAGTGCAACACCCGCATTTTGTAAACTGATGCATTGTGTAAGAACTTATTACAAAATGCAGCAAAGTTCATTACATATTGGGTTGAAGAATTTTATTACAAAATGCGGCAGATTATTACATAATGCGGCGTTATTACATAATGCGGCGCTACAGTTCTGCAAGGCCTAAAAAGTTGTAGACAGAAAGTCAGACTAGTTCCTGAGCAGTGATTGAACCGTCGCTGTGGGGGTTCAGCAGACAGTCAGCCTCCCCTGTTAACATGAAAAGAACAGTCAGTCAGCATGTTCACCCGAAACATATTGAAAACAACAAGCGGTGGAATTAATAATTCCAATTAGTTGTCTTTTCTAAATGTTAAATGGATCAATTATTTGTTCCCCCATTTTACACGTCTTCCATTTGGCGTTATGCTAAGTTTCAACTTTCAAGCTAGTTAGCTGAGCATGTGAGCTTTATTACAACAGACAGACACACTTTTTGATGTATTACTGGGATTTTTTCTCATGTTTTTGGTTCTTGTAGCGCCACATTATGTAATAACGGCGCATTATGTAAAAATCTGCCGCATTATGTAATAAAATTCTTGAACGCAATATGTAATAACATTGCCGCATTTTGTAATAAGGTTTTACATAATGCACCAAATTATTACATTTTCTTCATTTAAAAAAGTGCAACACCCGCATTTTGTAATAACTGATGCATTATGTAACAACTTATTACAAAATGCATCAAAGTTTATTACACATTGGGTTCAAGAATTTTATTACATAATGCGCCGTTATTACATAATGCGGCGCTACAGTTCTGCAAGGCCTAAAAAGTTGTAGACAGAAAGTCAGACTAGTTCCTGAGCAGTGATTGAACCGTCGCTGTGGGGGTTCAGCAGACAGTCAGCTTCCCCCTGTTAGCATGAAAAGTCAGTCAGCATGTTCACCCGAAACATATTGAAAACAACAAGCGTGGCCACAAAATCAGACCCGACACACGTCGTCGTTGTCACCCTGATCACGCTGCATCTTTCCAGCGCGGCTGTCGGCTCGTGTTTTGATCAGATCTGCGTCGCATCGTTCAGCAGATTCCGAGCGTCGTCCTGAAATCAGAGCAGCGCCGGTTTGGGAGGCGAGCGTTGAAGGCCTGCAGTGTGAACGTGGCCCTGCCTGAATACTGACGAGCAGGACGACTGTTTTATTCAGCACCTTGGCTTCGTCCCACCCATCAGGCTGATGGAAGCCCCTCTAATGGATTGATCACACTTTTCATTTCTCACCATTAACCGACGCAGCTCCATTTTCCTCCTCTTCTGGCTGGAAGTTTGCCAGCATGCTGATGGTTTACATGTGGCCGAGGTGACAGTGACAGAAAACTCAATTTAATGCGGCTGCTCTCGCTCTCTCTCTTTTTTTTTTTAATATCGTAATTAAACCGAGGGTATTCTGGACCAGGAGGCTTTTATGTAACTGTTTTTTTTTTGCAGCCAAACAAGCTCTGCTGCTACTTTATACTGAAAAATCTCAATGAATATTTAATGAATGTCTATGAATTTTGGTACACACATCCATCTTCTCCCTAAAATAACTCCAGGGTGGTGGGAGTTATGGGCAGAGATGGAAATAATCCCCCCCAAATGTGCGTCTTGCCCACCCAATCAAATGTTTCTTGTTCTGCCAGTTTAAAAATAGTACAGAAAATACCAGTACTGATTCTAATATTTGGGCTGAAAGATTACAACCCACCTTAAAAAGTCTCCAGCTGCAGAGTTTCTCATAGCAAACCATGTAAAATCACACACAAAAACACAGAATCTGATCCAACTCATGCATAGATTGTGTTTATCTGCTCCTGTCACATTTTTGCTCACTTTGAACTAATTTTTTTTACTGCAATCTAAAGTCCTGTACCTCTATGGAAACAGGACAACCATGACTAGAAGTAGAGAGAATTCATGAATGTCTTTTATGCAGTATGACAAAGTTAGAATGCCATAAATTGTAAAAAAGATGACACAAAAGTTGAATTTCTTATGTTATTTTATCTTATGGTTATTTTGTTATAAAAATTGCTAAAACCTGGAATAAAGGTGTTACTAATAGTAGAAAAACATTGGTGGCTCTACATGCTATAGGTATTTTATTACTTACTTGTTTCCTCTCTGCTCTGCATACACACTGCCTACAGTTCAGCCGAAAAGTCTTGAATTTTTGCCACGTGAATGTTGCTCTTAGCTGAGTTAGTAATGACGTCTTAGTTGCACAGAGAAATGCAGAATATTTTGTATTTTACAGAATCTGGTTACTACATACTATTTATTTTTGGCAAATTTTTAAATGAGACATGTAGAATAAAGTCATTTTGATGGCATATTTCAAATTTTAGCACAAAGGAAAGTTAAAAATGTTGCTGCTGTCACATTTTTACTCACTTTGGGCTCATTCGTCATTGCAATATAAAGTCCTGCACCTCTATGGAAACAGAACAACCATGACTAAAAGGAGAGAGTGCTCAAAAATGTCTTTTATACAGTATACAACTTTTTATACAAAAGTTAGAATGCCATAAATCGTAAAAAAAAACAAAAAACAATAAAATTCATGTTGAATTTCATTGATTATTTAATTTGCAAAAACTGAAAATACCAGGAATTAACATGTATAGCCTTATTCCAAGGTGTTACCACTACTAGGGAAAAATAATAACATGACGTATTATAGATATTTTACTACTAACATTTTTAATTTGTTTCCATACTAGTCTTTGCTCGGTGTAAACACTGCCTGCAGTTCAACCAAGAAGTTTCAGATTTCTTGTCATGTGACTGTTGGTCACAGTTGAGTCACTACGAATTTCTCAGTTGTGGCTAGAAGCGTAGAATTTTTTGTTTTTTTCAGAATCTATTTACTACAAATGGTTAAATTTTGGCTAATTTTTAAATGAGACAGAATAAAGTCATTTTTATGATGATGTTATGATCTTTTCTGATTGATGAGTAGTTCAAGGACTGTGGGAAAGTTGATTCTTGCTGTTTCTGGCTCTGATTAATGGTGTAATTGTGGCTATTTTTTAAAGATTTGAGGTACAGAGGGTTAATTTAATTAAACATATTTGAAGTATCGGATGATTAAACCTTAAATACTGCCTTTAAACTGAATTTAAATAGAGCCTTTGGGTTTAACAAGAAGGTCTACGTTGGAGCTGAACCTACAACAGTCGGCATCTGTTGGAGCAGATGGTAAAAGTCGACCTCAGCAGGTTCGTTAATAGCTTTGAGTTAATCTTTTTCTACAACTTGATTCATTGTGAAACACGTTTAAAGGGTGAATATTGGAGAGTATCGGTCCTCTGCAGCTTCTTTGGCCTCTCAGGGTGGATTTGTGTTTCCGTGTGTTTGGCTGAAGGCTTTCTCAGTGCGAGCTATTGTTCCCTTCAGTCCCGTGTGGTCAAGAGGATTTTGAGATTTGCTGCTTTGTAGAATTCATTTCTTAGGGAACAAGCCTTTTTTCTTAAAACAAGTCCAATCACAGCAGCTTAAAGGAACGAGCTCGGCAGCCACGCTCTGCCGTTTGCTCATGTTTTATTAAGCAGCGACAAAAAAAAAGGAAAACCGGTGGGAGTTCATCCAGACGGCATCTGATTCTTCTGGAGAACAGTCCCTGCAGGATCCAGTCTGGCCGTCTTAATAGGATTGTTGAGTCTGGAGGGTTTGTAGCTGTGAAGCTGCTGTCTGCATTCAGAAAACAGGATCCAAGTTCATTTTTATTTCACAGTATTTCAGGATTTTCTGATGCTCATGTTGCAGCCAAACGATCTGCAGTGAATCAGCTGGTATTAAACGGAGGTTCCACCACATCAGAGCTTCACATTCATGTCTGTTACCACCAAACATTTATAGAAGGTCTTTAGTTGTCTCACCTTTAGGATCACAATATTTGAACTAAAAGAAATCTTCCTGCTGAACTTTCTCAGAATGTTTTTAGAACAAAAACAATCTGTCTGGGAGGATGATGTGTTATTGAAACCCAGAATAAAGCTTCACAGCTAGTCCTCAGACCCAACTTTGTTTTACCTTCCTGTATATTCATAAAATAATTAAACATGACTGCACACATTCTGGTATCATCTATAAAGGTGTTTTGCGTCCGGTTTTAATCGTGGTTTTGCATCTTTGTGTGTTGATTTTGCCTCTTTTTATAAGGATTTGACCTCTTTAATGGTGATTATAAACCCTTGTTGGGGATTTTGCATCTTTTCGTCGTGATTTTTCATATTTTTGTAGTGATTTTGCATCTTCTTGTAGTGATTTAGATGGTTATTTTAATCCCCTTTTGGTGATTTTCATGGTGTTTTTGAGTCTTTGTTGTGATTTTTCATCTTTTGTGGTAATTTTTTGTTGTGATTTCAACTCTATATGCTGATTTTGCCTCTTATTGTGTTGATTTTGCCTCTTATTGTGTTGATTTCACCTCTTATTGTTATTGTGCCTCTTTTTGTGTTGATTTTGCCTCTTTTCGTGTTGATTTTGTCTCCTATTGTGTTTTCGTGTTGATTTTGCCTCTTATTGTTGTGATTTCACCTCTTTTTGTGTTGATTTTGCCTCTTATTGTTGTGATTTCACCTCTTTTTGTGTTGATTTTGCCTCTTTTTGTGTTGATTTTGCCTCTTCGTGTTGATTTTGCCTCTTTTTGTGTTGATTTTGCCTCATTCATGTTGATTTCACCTCTTATTGTTGTCATTTCACCTCTTTTTGTGTTGATTTTGCCTCTTTGCGTGTTTATTTTGCTTCTTTTTGTAGTGATTTAGATGCTTCCTGGGGATTTTCATGGTGTTTTTGAGTCTTTTGTTGTGATTTTGCCTCTCATTGTGTTGATTTTGCCTCTTTTTGTGTTGATTTCACCTCTTATTGTGTTGATTTTGCCTTATTATTGTGATTTCACCTCTTTTTGTGTTGATTTCGCCTCTTATTGTGTTGATTTTGCCTCTTATTGTTGTGATTTCACCTCTTTTTGTGTTGATTTTGCCTCTTATTGTTGTGATTTCACCTCTTTTTGTGTTGATTTCGCCTCTTTTTGTGTTGATTTTGCCTCTTTTCGTGTTGATTTGGACTCCTTGTGTTGATTTTGCATCTTGTTGTGATTTCGCCTCTTTTTGTGTTGATTTTGCCTCTTATTGTGTTGATTTTGCCTCTTTTTGTGCATCTGTGTGATATATTCTGGTA
>OMNN01029557.1:0-11321 GCA_900302755.1 Chromis chromis
GTGTGCTCTGATGTGCCACAGTAGCATCCTTAGCTGTATACTTCTCCTCCCCCTGGACTCACACTTGTTTTCATCTGCTATGCTTCATAAACAACAATTGTGTGGTGCTGCTTTTGGGGTTTGGGATGCACTTTGCTATCTTTCTCTTGTATCAAAACTGGGCTGCTGCTTGTAGCCTTTGTGTACTTAGCTCCGCTGATAAATAAAAGGAATAAAGACAGCTTTGTCTCAACTCTGCAGTTTCCTGTAGCTATTAAACCAGACAAATTAGGCACACATGGAAAAGGGGTGAGACAAGGGTTCAATGAGCCAATTAGTGACAGTACCGTGTGGATTTGTATGTGTTTGCATGTGCTCTAACTGTGGTACATGCCCAGCAAACTGCTGAAACACAAGCACTTCCAGTGGAGTTGAGATAATTGTGGGGTAAGATGCACTCTGTCAGGATACAGCTCATATTTTCACATCCATATGTATTCCATCCAATGAAATATTTTTCAGGCGTTTTGCAGAATAAGAACTAGCCTTTTGATCAAATGTTATCTAATCATCCCTGTTGATGTAAACAAAAGGCTCTGACCTTGTTTAACTGAGTCTTCTCTGTTTTTTACTGGAGTCAATATCAGTGACGTGTCAGCATCTTAGCCTCACCACGTTGATCATGGAGACAGGGTTGCCCTGGAAACCACACAGGCAGGTGAACAGTTTGATAGGCTTTCAACATTTGTGCACAAGGTTAAATAAGAAAATAATGATTTTTTTATGAGTTGAGAGAAGAAGAGTTAAGGGCTGGTGCATATTGCATACATTTTCATTCACAGTTGACTGGCAACCGGACTGGCACATGAACTAATGCAGAGCAGTGAGAACAAGTGTTTCCAATTACGGATTTGTCTTACTTCGCGGACGAACCCTTGAGGCTTATTAAAGAAACGCAGAAACAAAGAACATGTGGCAACATTGAAAATAGGTATTGACAGCCTTGCTGACACAGAAGAACACAGAACTGCTCTTGCTGTTTAGGGAATGCACACACATGATGAGCAGCCTTGTTAACAATGTATGATTGAACTGGCTCCTTCTGCTGCTTTTCTCTCCACAACTTAATGAGTGTTCCCTCATCAATGCCACATATACAAAAACACTGCATACTGTATGTACATCATATTGAATTTTTTTGCTTGTTTACTGCTTGCGTCAGCAGACGCATTGAAGTAACTGGTCGCATGGCTATACTGTAGCTGACAGATGAAACCTTGCTCTCTGTGGGAATGGACACATGTCAGAGGATGTGACAGGCTGCTCTGTGAAGTCGCTTTCACAGCAAGAGGATTCTGCAGGGAGTGGAGACTTTAAAGTTTTTTGGGACATAAAAAGACAGTATTTCTCGTCCTTTTCTTTCTCGTCTGCTTTTTGCCCATTGTTCCCCCATTTCATTTGTCCCTTCGGTCTCTAGTGCATCCTTACTAATAATAACTTGTAATAGCTTATGATGCTACCTAATAAGGCTTAAATAATTAGCCTATTTTAGATTTGAAAAGGCATTTCTGTAAACACTGATGTACGGCAACAGGCTTTTCAGCCCCCAGTTTTTCTCCTGGCTGCCGATTCAAACTTCAAATGGGAACGGCAGAGAATTGCTTTGTCCTGTGCCAATCCAATCCTGCATGGTTCCACTTCAGGAGGTTCGGAGGTAATTCTCCTGCAAAAAAAAGAGAGATTGCCAGGATTCCACAGGGCTCTGCAGTAATTCCGGATAGGGACATTGTCAAGCTTCCTCCCAAGTCTAGTTGGTACAGAGGCAATGATGAAGACTAATTTGAGATGCTGGCTCAAAATACTCCTGCACAACAGGGTGGTCTGGTGATGCCTTGTAACCATGCATCTTTTGAATGTGTCCGAATGCATGCATGCTGAAGGTACGATGCAAGTATGGAGAATCACAAACGGATCATTTGAGCATGCTCCCCAATCTGTGGCTATGGATGAGGTTTTCTGGGCAGATGGCCGTGACCCTAGGCAGTCAGTCACTCAGTCAGTCATAGCAAAGCCGAGCAGGAGCGAGGAGGGTGTATGAAATTGAAGATGGGCTGTTTAACACATGACAAACAGGAAGAGGAGAAGGAAATGGGGAGTTTTATATGGGATCAGAAGGGATTTTTTAATATAACTTATTGAAAAAAAACCTAATTATTAGAAATGCACTGTATGTTCCTGATCAAGTCTGGTTATTGGTTAATATTTTTGCACCTATACAATATGTGACTTGATACCAGTACCAAAATTACCTATTTTTAATGCCCTACTTTGCAGAATATTAGATATTTCTTTATTTTTCTACAAAACCAAAACAAAGCAAATGTTGTCTTAACACAAGCAGCACAAGAAACCTACCTAAAAAATGACAAATGATCAAAAGAATTGACCAGAAAGAGTCTGATTAAATGCAAAAAAGAGCATGAATCTGAGCCTGCGTGTGGTGTGAGCTTTAAGTACTCTACTGTTTTTGATATTCAGTGGAACAGATGCATTGCAGCCAGTGCCAAAAAGTAGATGTGATACTCAAAGCAATTCGTGATCATGTGTATATATGCCTAACTTAAAGAAGTATCAAGTAGTTCGATCACTTTTTGTTATTTGAGTAATTCTGCCAGAAAAATCAGTCCTCTGATCCAAAAATAAGTGTTTCACTCTTATCCGGGTGGGAAGAGGTGAAAAGATGACATATCCTGAAGTTGTTTGCAGCTGAGATCAAGTGAGTGAATTTGTTTCCCCACATTGGGCTCAGCCAAAAACAACTCTTTGTTTGCTGTTTGTGTGCCAACACTAGAACACTGGTGCTACCATTGAAAAAAATTAAAGAAGCTAATGGCTGGTGATAGAGGTGGTCTTTGTTGGTTCTGTAAATTCTAATGAAAAAAGGGCAGAACATACATTTTAGAAACTCATAGTCATGCAGACCTATTTGACTTCATTCAGACTGTGTGGTATTTGTTTGAGTGCACCTGAATACCTTTGTGATTATAATTGTTGGAGACTAATCTTCACTACATTGTAAAATTCTCTGTCATAATGTCAAATAGAAATTACAGCAGGTCTTATGTCAAGACAAAATCTGTTGCTCTCGTGCATTTTGGTTGAGAATTGTGAGGTGAAAAATTCTTTATTTGCTGTGTGTCCCTGTGTTTTCATACACCTTGTGTCAAGGATGTCTGTGTGTGCGCGTTTGTGTGTTTTCTACATGCTTTGTGTTGAACTAATCCTCCCCCCGAGCGTTTGACAGTAGGGCTCTGGTTGCGGTCACACCTGATGTACCTGCAGCTAATCCTATCCCACAACCGATGTCACTGTAACCAATCCTGTCACAGCACTCAGGGCAGCCTCAGCTTCTTCCTGACATCTCAGTCACACCTCTCCGCCGTCTCCTTCCTCCCCTGTCTGCCCTCTTCCTTCCTTGCTTGACTTTATAAATGCATTCCTTTTTCGCTTTCTTTCTGGCAGACTGACAAGACCCCCTGCCCCGCTTTTGTCTTATATCTCACCTAATAATATCCATAGCCCCGCTTTGCAATCCACCCCCTTCACGTTCACCCCTGTCTCTTCTCCTGTTCTACATCTTATCTTACATTTCTACCTTGATATCAACAGACCTCCCATTCCTTCAGCTTTGATTTATTTGACATTTCCTCCTCCTTTCCTATTCCCTCTTCTTTCTTTCTTTCTTTCTCTTTCTTTGTCAACCGCTGTACCCACCCACGCACCACTATCTTTTCCTGCCCTGCTGCCACCAGAAATAAACCCAGCTACAAGTCGTCTGTCACAAAACAGAAATTGCATTGTGTACCTGTCACCAACGCTCGCATTTTCCTACACCCATAGGAATGACTGTCTGCTCTTTCTTTTTCTTCCCCGAACCCCCTCTCCTTTAATTCCATGCAGAGAGTAAGCTCAAAGTGCAAAAGAACAACCAGTCTCATGTGTACCTGGAGGACAGCCGCGTCAGGATCAATTGCTCCATCACCTCCCAGACCAGCCAGGACTCCCAGCATGCAGTGCTCTGGTACGTGAGACGTGCAACCGGGTCAGAAGCTGATGAGCTTCTGCTGAGGATCGAACGCTCGGGGGCCTTTGAGTATGGTGCCTACGCAGACGAAGAGAGACTGAGACGGCGTGTGCAGGCCGAGAGGTTGTCACCCCGTCTCTATGTGCTGACGCTGAACAGGGCAGAAAGCAGCGATTCTGGGACGTACTACTGCTTGGTGGAGGAGTGGCTAAGTGACCCAGATGGAGCCTGGTATCGACTCTCCCGGGAGTCTTCAGGATTCACGCAGGTTCTGGTCAGACAGCCAGGTAAGCAAGCAGTCAAAAAGACTTTTCTCTTTAACAGAATGCATGTTTATTCCCACTGCACAGATTCAGCAGCTGACACGTTGTCCCCATATTTTGTCATGCTTCAGACCAGTTGAACATTGTGAACCCAAACTTTGCCCCCAAATTGCTTTGCCCCCATCTCGCCTCCCACCACCACATGCTCTGCTCACCGCTTCAAGGCCGTCTCACTCTGATGACCTTACGACTGCCACAGGCAGAGCTCAGGTGGAAGAAAATGGATTGAAGTCATGCCAGCTAACAGAGAACCTAATCCTCTTGTCCACTATGCAAAAAACTTCCGCTTAGAGTCATGATGTACCTACTGCCACCCACACCCTGACATCCCACCTCATGACAGTTATTTTAAGTACACTCCAACTCATATCTCTTTCTCTCCCTGACTGAATTTTCTCGCTCCTATCTTTCCTTTACAATGAAACCCAATGCCCCCAAATGCAAATAAATAAAAACTCACCGATCCTGCTGAAGGTGACTTATTCCAGACATCTAGAGAGCAGTACTCCTCTGCCAGGTGTCCTGTTTACTATTCAGAATGAAATCTTTGATATGGCATCTTTCCAACTAGATAAAATCATGTGATCATGAGCCCGTGGGGCAAGAAAAACACTTATATAGTAATATGATTGTAAGTTGACATTGGTGTCTTAATGAATGTGAAGAGATCTAAGAATATGTGCATCTTGCATTTGACTTTTCTTTGGGACTGCACTGATTCTTTAATCCTTTGGTTCAGTTTCACCTTCAAAGAGTGTATTATACATGGAAGCTCATTGTGGGACTGGATTATTATTAAAAACACAGACGTAACATTTATGACTCATCACCATATAATCTTTTACTTGTGAAGACGTGTAAATGTCTTCATTAGATAAATATATAATGCTGTGTAAACATAGATTTTCATAAAGGTGTTAAAACACTCACCTAGGAAGCCATCCAGGAATCTGCCTGTCGAGAGGAAAGATGAGGGGGGGATATGTGCCAAAACTCACCTTTTTTCTGGCTCTCCTGCTGTGCTTTCTGCTTCTCATTTTGCTTTAACAAGAACACCGTTCCAAACTGTGAGTGAGAGGAGCCCAAGCAAGCCAAGTCATTGGTGCCACTTTTTTTTTTTTTTTTTTACTGCAGTGGAAGTGGGTCATTGTACCACCCCTGAAGGGCTGTAGCATACCCATACAGACAGACACAGTAGCCTTGAGGTAGGGTCTAACCCTGCTGGGAAGCTGAAAGACTGGCAATAGCCATGAGCCACTGTGGGATTTATTTATTTTTGTCTTTGGTTTGTGCATTTTGAAAATTTGGTGTCCCATTTGCAGAGCCATTTACTGTTTTTTTTAGGTGTTAATTTGTTCTGTAGCAATTATTTTGGTTATCTAATAAACTGCTCATTATTTTCTCAATTATTTTGAGGGTAAAATATCTGAAAATAATGAAATATATCTCCCACAACTTTCCAAATGACAAGTTTATTACTTTAAATTTTACTTTTGTCTGACCAACAGTCCAACTGCAAAGATAACAATGAATTAAAATAATGAGTTTACCATCATATAAGACAGTGAAAAAAGCAAATCCTCAAGTTTTATTTTGCCATTTTTGTTTGAAGAATAACAAATGTCAAATCAATGTACAAAATAGCTGCAGATTAATCTACTAAATGACTAATCTGTCTGTTTTTGAACTAAAGCTAAAATGATTGGATATTCTTGAAAAAAAAACAATGTTAATGTAAAATTGAGTGAATACTGTGGCTTCTTTTCTGTTTCAAAGCCTCAAGAAGTATTGTACATTTTAATACATATTGACTTTCTCTGCCTCAATTTTTTTCTTTCTCTTATCTTCTTGAACCTCTGTAGAGGTTCGACTGCAAGTAGAAGAACTGGAGTCGAATGTGACAGTGGAGGAATCCAGTTCAATCCGACTGGGCTGCAGCATCCCTTCACAGTCGTCCCGAGACTCTCGCTTCTCCGTGTCCTGGTATGTAGAGCGCTCTGAAGATGAGGACAATGAGGACCAGCCAGGGGAGGAAGAGAGAGAGCGGGAGTGTGTGTTCTCCATCGGCCATGATGCAGTTTTTGGAAATGGAAACTGCAGCCCCAGAGAAGAAGCGGGGCCAAATTCCCGCATGCAGTTTGAGAGGATGACCTCCGATCAGTACAGCCTGACTATCCAAGGGGCCCGGCCAACAGACGCAGGCCGATACTACTGTCATGTGGAGGAGTGGCTACTCAACCCCCGCAATGCATGGTATCGCCTGGCCACAAACAATTCTGGGTTCACTATCGTCAATGTGCTGCAACAAGGTAAGCCCTGAATAAACGCAATGACAAAACTACATTTGAATTAATGGCAGCCTTCTAATAGTATACCGGCAATTTAAAACCATCAAGGATGGAATAAACTGCTACTTATTTGCAGAGCCGGCCCTACACAATATGGTGCCCTAGGCGAGATCTTGAATGGCACCCCTCTCTGTCAGTGACTCACATGTTGTAGCAAGTGGTTCAGTCAATTGACGCCAGAACAAGGCATTATATCTTTTATATACTATTAAGTGCTTTCAAGTGACACAACCAGTTCACTGAACAACGGCAGGTAGCCATCAATCCCGCTACACTTCTCACTCACGGTGGCAAAAACATTCATAACGCTGAACTCCCATGGTGCATTGCAGCACAACAGTTCAGTCCTGTGACTGGCTGTGTGATCACTACAAAACGCTTACAAAAGAAATCGAATAGCATTGTTTTATAGTAATAATTGTATTTAATTAATAGTAATTAGTTAATAGTAATAACTAGTTTTAATATTGTAGCGATCGCAGAGGCGTTAGCAAGTACGGGACAGTTGTGCTGCAATGCATTATGGGAGTTCAGGGTTATTAATGTTGTCAGCACCATCAGTGTGGAGTGTAGCGGGGTTTATGGCTACCTGCCACTGATCTTGAAATGAGTATTTGGCCAAAGGCGTGTTTCTGATTGTCTAAAGAATTAAAAGGATCTGCTTTGGTTGGTGTGCAGAAAAACATGAACTTTGACTTAAACGTCTATCTTCCCCGCCTCTCTGTTCAATTTAATAATATTAAAGGTGATTATTTTCGGGGCGCCCCGATAGCCTAATTATATTATGTTAAGTTATGTTGCGTGACCCAAGTGCTAAGGCGTAGCGGCTGTCCCGGGTTCGATTCCGACCTCGGGCGTTTACCGCATGTCCTTCCCCACTCTCTCCCGTTTCCGACTCTATCCGCTGTCCTATCTAATAAGGGCATAAAAGGCCAAAAAAAAAAGAAAAAAAAAAGGTGCCCCTGGAGGCCTCAGCGCGCTTAGCATTTGCTTATATTACCCATTGGAAGAGCCAGCCCTGATTTTATTGAAGGTGAAGTTTTCCCAATTTTTAGCGCCCCCTGGAGGCCACGGCACCCTTAGCATTTGCCTATACTGTCTATTGGAAGGGCCGGCCCTGCTTATTTGGAAATCTCACCTCATGATATGTACTGTTACATTGCCCAATTTTAGTATTTCCTTGGTTGACATCAGCTTATCATGGATTTCTTTATATAGTCATCTCCTCCAGGCACAAAATCCCCACAATGTGCAGGCAGCAAAAGCACTGGGTGTTGTGCCTCTGCAGGCTTCCAAAATCTGGCCAATCAGAAGAAAGTTGGCTTTTAGGGAGGAGGGGCTTAAAGAGATGGGAGCTAAAATACCCTATTTCAGACAGAGGATGAACTGAGGGGCTGTATAAGATAAATAAGGTTTTTTAAAACTGTGAATCATGCAGAGTCTCTAGTGGAGTCCCAGAATAAAAATACTGAGTTGGAAATTAGCATAATAAGTCTCCTTTAAAATATCATCTGTAGATATGAAACCCTGAAGTCTAAATATTTAACATAGCTATTGTCTTGTATTTCTTTGCACTGTATTTGACTGTTTATTAATGTTTTCACTTTATTTCTGTAGTTTGAGACAAACTGGTCAGGTCAACTGATATATATACAGCCACGACTATGTGAGAGTTTATGTAAATGGAGGTTGAACCATGAACAGGGATCACATTGACCTGTAGCATTTTAACAGGCTACCCAGTCATAGTTAAAGCAATTGGAGACTGCATACAAACCGATATGGCTCTGATAACATTTTCTTACTTCAGAATCACATCTTACATGATGTAAATGATCCTGTGACTTCCTGTGCAGACTGAAGGCTGCTGGAAGCTGTCCGACTTTACTGCCGCTTTTTTTGTCCGCCCCCTGCTGCCGCCGCCTGCTATCGTCTGCTTTCCAGGGGAGACGCAGTTCATCTCGAACAAGCCTATTAATAGTGTCAAAAGCTGTGCTGGGATCTAAAATAGTCAAACTGATTCATTTACAAGTGTCAACAAAAAGATGAAGATTGTTTTTAGATATTAAGAGTGCATTATGCATGCTGTAAGAGACGTGAAAATCAGACTAATAATTTCTTTAAAAAGCTCATTTCCTTCTTTTGATATCAGTTTTTCTTCATCAGGACCATACATAGAAAGGCTTTTTGAAAAACTTTGGAACAACTTTAATCGTTTTCTTCTTCTCTGTCAACAGTGTCTACTCTCCAGTCAGTGGTGTGCTCCAATGACTCCCTCTTCTACTTTGTATTCTTCTACCCCTTCCCCATCTTCGGCATCCTACTCATCGCCGTACTGCTGGTGCGTTACAAGAGCCGCAACAACAGCAAAAGCCAAGAAGGCAAGAATGGCGCCCCCCTCCTGTGGATTAAAGAACCTCACCTCAGTTACTCGCCCACCTGTCTGGACCCGCCGGCACTCAGCCTGCACCCTGGCTCTGTTGACTAAGCAAGGGGTCCTCACCTCCTGCCTCGCGCACATCATGGATTCAGCCAACACAATGCCAGGGAGCAGATCTGGACTCCACCTTCAGACCTTACTGTCATTCACTGCTGTGTTGAATTAGTCAATCAGTTGATCAGTTTAAAATTCTTACCCTGGTGGCTGTCTGTTTTATGTTAGCAACTGTGTGTGTGTGTGTGTGTGTGGGTGTGTGTGTGTGTGTGGGTGTGTGGGTGTCTGGACGAGAATGGGTGTACCATGTTGGCACGGTTATTTGTCCGAGTGCAACCGGAAGGGCAAGAGAGCATCACGAGTCTCTCTTGTTTTTGTTTTGTGTGAAACTTTATCTCATAGCTGCATTCTGATTTTTATTACTCTAAATATTTGTCTATTTTTCAAAAGAGGAAAACGAACCTGTACACACGAGATCACTGGCCAACCTGGGAAGAACATTTAAGAGAAGGAACTCTATAATCAACTCTGGCACTAAGTGGATGCCAAAAAAAAAAGTCTCCGCACTGATCCAAGAGCAGCCACAGCCTTGCCCACTATGCTGGTTGCCATAGTGATGCTCTGTGCCCACGGACTTCGTAGCTGCTGACTTGGTTGCCAGGCTGCACGGAGACAAAGGCTAGGACACACAAGTCTGTGTCCTAAGTGAGGATGTGTGTTGGCCCACCTGCCTTCACAATGAATTTGCCTTGGCAGACAGAAACAGGTCCTGGTGTGCCACTTAAACACTGCCAGACACTCTGGCCTTAGTGAGAGACTGTCCCGCTCTTCTCTTCTATCCTCCTCCTCTCTGAGAGAGAAGGCTGGAGAAAGAGAGGGGAGGTCTGAAATTATGGAGAATAAATGAACAGCTCTCTCCTGCTGAGGATATATGTACTTTAACACAAGTGGTTTCTTTCAGTGCCAAGTCCTCCTTATTTCCACGCTGTCCTCTGCAGCTAATGTTGAGGTTTTAAAGGGAGGGAGGGGGGAAAGCAGATTGGTTCGAAGGCACTTTGTAAATATGTCTTCTTACCTCCTGCTGTGGATTTATGGGCCTCATTGGCAAAAAAAAAGGGCAATTTCTACACCTGTGTTAAATCAATGGAATTGTCCTGGTTAAATTACTCACCCCGAGTTACTGACTGAGAATAAATCCTTGCACATTTCTTTATGTTGCCCAGTATGATCACTCCGTCCTGTCTTTAAAAGATATCAGATGCATACTAGTTTAAAAAAAAAAAAGACTTTTGATTTAAGAGCGACACTGAACATTAATTATGTGTAGATCTATATCAAAAACACTAATAATGTTATCTGCACATTATAAGACAACAAACTGATTGAGGACCGATGTTTGACTTTTGTGTTTATTTTAAAAGGTTTTCTATTTATTGTTTTATACTATTTTGCATAGCTTTGTAAGATTTTCTTTTTGCTTTGAAATTCTCTAAAAACTGTGCTGCTTGTGTTGCCAGGCAACTGCACCAAGCACATTATGTCAATAGCCTGTGTGTTGACAATGTGGTAGAAGTAGAAATGCTAGATCTGTCCTGCGCACTGCAGTCTGTAGCATTTCATACCAGGTTGTCAGGTTTGGTCAGTGTCAAAACACTGTATATCTATACTTATAATGAAATTTCCTGTGGCTTTAAATGTACAATAGTTGAACAGACAAGTCACGAAAATTGATTCACTTAATGCTTTTTGCTTGAGTCGCGTTTATTTAGTGAAATGTGATGTAACACCTAGGTAGGATGTATGATCAAAGACGACTGAAACTGAACTGTTGAAATGTCTTCAAATCACGGATTCTAGCTGAAGGCGTCCTCCTCAGCTCCTCTGATGCAAGGCAGAAGGGTTGAAAACCTGTGTCACCTTCTCTGGAATGCAACAGCCAGCAGAGGTGTGAAATCATCTGTTCGACGTGGGCCTAACCCTTTCACTGCCAGACTGGACATGAGAACTCTTGAAAAAAACTTTGACATTGTTGTCTCAGTCGTGTCGACATGTATATTGCATGACAATATTGCGGGAGGAATTTTGATGTTTTGTAAACTTTGAACTCTTTGAGCATTGTGTTCGTGTGACGGAGCAGAGATCCCCTCCCCACC
>OMNN01029557.1:11341-31729 GCA_900302755.1 Chromis chromis
CCTGACCTGCTGAGCCAAGAGTCAACACAAAGCTCCCCCGTCCCTCGTCATTTCCAAAATCTGACTGCCAGTTCCCGATACCCCATGAACCTGTGAAGTAGTTAATTTCAAGAATGGGTGTTGTGGAGATTGTGTTTGATATTATTGCTCATATTTGTCTTTTTAATGCTTTGCTTTTATGCAGCACTTCATTAAACAGATTTATGTCAAAAAAAAGAGGAGCTAAAAGTATGTTGCTGATACTCACATTAGCCACCGAGTTGTACGATTTCAGCTTCCTTTTTTAAGTTATCCATCACTAATAGACTACACTGTTCCAGGCTGATTAAGACTGCTACTGTTTAGTCACAGGAATTAGAAATGTGATGCATGTACAGCGAATACACTTAAATTGATTGTAGTCATCAAAGGAAAAAGCCCATCGACTAACTGCCTGTCTACTCATTATTAACTAGGTGTTTACAAATGTTTTTACAAAAGAAATATTGATGTGGATAAATAATTATTTTAGCAGAGAATGTCATTAGTGTGCAGTGCACACTCTGTCTCAGTTGGGTATAAGCAGCATACAATGGAAAGAGAGAGGCAGTCCACACTAAAAATTCCAAGGTCGTAACAGTTTGATGAGGCAACATTTTTGATTTATCAAAGCCTTTGTCAGGCAAACACCGATGGGAGGAGAAAAACAAGAAAAACACTTTAACAAATCAATCTACAATTAAGAAAACATTAGATGACAAAAACTTCTATAAACCAAAACATCATGCATTACATATGAAGAAGTTGTTAATTTGCCGCATGACTCAAAGTCTTTGCTGACTTAGAGGAAAAGTTAGAAAATGTAATTTCTATTGTTCTAGTTAGCCAACTGTGCACCAAATGTTTTTAACTGTTCAGCTGGTGACTAATTTTCGACCACTAAGTTGATCCACACCCATCACACAGATTCTTCTTTGTCTGTTGAGTATAAAATATCACCTTAAAATACAACTTTATGCAAATGACATGATGCCACAGATGACAAGAGAAAGACAAGAACGGGTTGCTGGTATGTCAGTTAGGGCCATAGCCAGGTACTTGAATGTCCACAACTCCACCATTTGTCGCCTAAGAGATCGTTTCAGACAGCATGCTATGAGAATCTGCCACACGATGCTGTAGATAGATTTGTGTATGAATGTGACATTATGTGATTTTGCCCCCCAAAATGTGCACCAATATTGCCAGGCCCTTCAAGAAGAGTGGGACAACATTCCACGAGCCAGCATCGACAATCTCATTAAGTCTACGCGTCGCAGATGTGTGAGTTGTTATTGACTCGTAATTTCTGGTCCATGATCCCACTCTCCATCTGCCCATTATCATTTTCATTACAGTGCATGACGTCCATTCTGTTGTTGAGCTGCCGTGTGTTGGAACAACAATTATTTATTCCCCTGGGTTAAAAGCAATGAAATTTAATTAAACATGGCAAACCCTATTTACATATTATTTACATATTATTAGATACATTCACATATATATACAGTGTATATATATACTTTGAGAAATCTATGAAAAGTTACAATTTTGCAGGGAAAAAAAATCATTCGTAAATAGTTTTTAGTATTATGTGATGTCCTGATAGTCCTATATTTCTGTTTATACAGTATATGTTTTTCCTCTCACATGATGTTTGCCTTAAACATTTAAAAATGTTGCCTAATTAGCCCCCGTCCTATTGCCATATTTGAGGCGTCCACGGGAAACCCCAAAAATAACATACTAAAATTACCATGAGAAACAAACATCATAGAAAAATATTAAGTAATTCCCTCTTAATAGTGTTGTACTTGTACATCTCAAAATTTCAGCAAAAACTGGCCAGTCTTGATCTATGTGTGAGATATGACAAACCATACACCTCTTGAGTCTGTAGGATGAGGGTTAAAATGCAATATTCAGTGTGTTTGTATGCGACTAAAAAATATCTCGAAACATCAGCAGGAATAATTGATGGAACTGTTCCAAATGTGGTTTGACAGAAACGGTTACAAATCTCACCGACTTGCATTTGCATAGAGAGTAAATACTATAAATCTAACGTCAGTTTTCCACAAGCAAAAAGAACTGCATGACCTTAATTTCTGGTTGAATGATTCCCTTTTATAAATCTTAAACATTCCTCGAGATGCAGGTTGGGTAAATGGTGCCACGGAACGGCTGCTTTTGGCTTCAGTGTGTAAATCACATAATCCTAGACTTAATTCATGCAAAATTCATTTTATCTTTCCAGACTTGAGCCAGGAAGTGGAGGACGTGGTTGTGGTGTGTAATGTCACAGCGCTACCACCATCACTGGCGCTGCACAGTCAAAGTCTGCTGTTTTTTTGTAGTAATAATATTAATACCATCCATAGCTCCCAAGATTCCTCCACGCATTCTGACAGTGTTGGAGCTGCGTTTTGAGGGCTGCATGTATTGGCTGTGTGCTGGCTCCAGCTTTAGGTGTAAAATAGTGTGTGATGATGTGTTCAGTGATGCGTTATTTTCACTGATGCATTTTTCTATGATCACGGTTTATTTATTTTGATATTCGGTCGAATAGTTACCACTGTGACCATTAAAAAAGGCACTTAGCTACTGTCAGTTTGTTGCAATAAAATGAATTCAGTGCACCTTCCTGTTTCCCTTCCAACCGTATATATTTTTGCAGTATCTGGAAATAGGTTATTAAAACAGCATATAGATCCAGTTTTGTCACAGTGGCTGTGATTTACGAAGGTACTTGCAGCACCCTTCCCAGCCATATAGTTCTGCTTTAACCGTAAAATGAAGGTTAATGCTCTGCAGGCAGCGGGGTCTTGTTTGGTCGGTGTGGGATTTTGACCCCAAACAATGCGAAGGTTTATTTACCCTGCATGTTCAGTTGGGTCTGTGTGTGCATGTGTGTGTTTCTGAGTTGGGGAGGGAGGTTTAGGTCAGCCTGCCAAAGGATAAATGATGTTTAGAGGGGCCTCCTGCACGTTAAAAAGGAACTTTTTTTCGACAGCCTCAGCAATCACATCTCACCATTCACAACACAGTGCAGATGGACTTGCTCACCCTTCTCACACACACATGCACACAACTCCCAAGCAGTAAACTGCAGTCCTCCACTAGTTTATGCCCATTTGCTTTCTCTCTGGCTCCTTCTCCCATGAATTCATATTAGCTCATATTGATGCACACATACCCAATGAGGCCAAGAACAAATGCTGCCACCCATTCCATAAATCACGGTGACACAAAGGGAAAGCAGCGTTCACCACAGGAAAAATCATAGTTTAGTCTTTGCATCGTGGAGCTAGTGGATCTTTTTCTGGGTTCTGCGATACCACGCAGGTTCCCCTGCAAGTGCTTTTGGTTGCCTCAATACACTGTTGTGACTGAAAAGAACCCCCACACTTAAAAGATCTGTTGATGCTGCTAGCGCTGATAGCAAAGCACACAGCTAACATATTGCTGATGTTTTTGTCAGCAAGCTCTGTCACAACTTCACAGGACAGAAAAACACCAAATCCTCCCCCTTTGAGCACTATCTCCCTGTCCCACTTTCTCCCACATTTTTGTTCTCCCCGTCTCCATTTTCTCAAGTACACCCCTATGAGGAAAGATGCGTTTTGCATAAAAGTAAGCAACGCTCAGAAATCCATAGTTCTTGTCGAGGAGACTCACCAGAGGGCACACTTCGGCAGACAGTACTTAACGATCTAGAGCGGCGGGCAAATAGATTATGATTTATTGCCAGTGAAAGAGAAAGAGCTGATGACAATGCAAAGACAGGACGTGTCCTCTCCTGCTTGCACTGTGGAGACTTTCGATGCATCACAACAAGGACAGAAACCAAAAAAATCCATAAAGATGGGTACAGATAAAGTGGCAGGGAATATTTTCTTGTATACAAAAACACGTCGACTTACAACACTCAGCACCCACTATATATATAAGCAGGACAGACAGGTTGTTCTGTTCTTAGAGACGAGACATAAGGGAAGCAGAGCTACAAATTTAACATCTTGTAGAGTGTGACTGGTAGCCTGAGCACAGCTTGTTGCATTCACTGTTGTGTGATACCACATCGCTTTGTGCAGTGTGACTCACTCACTGATGTAGGGGTGAGTCAAAACGAACAAAAAGAAGCGCTGGTAATACACCAACAGTAACTTTCATGTTTTAAGTGATACCTTGGTTTCTCTCCAGATGATTTAAAGTAGAGGAGAAATGTGAGTGAGTAATAAAAGCAAGGAGGAGAACAGATGCACCACCTGCACTCGCTGAAAATGGCACCACAGTTTGCTACTGATATATCAGCAGCAGTCAGTAATCTCTCGGGCTGTGCGATCTGTGTAAATTCTGCTGGAAACAAGAATCAATAGTTGTATTAAGGGCTTGTTAGTTAAAGGTTGTTCATTGGAAAAAATGTCAAGAGTTTGCCGATGATTATCATGGACACTCCGGGCGAATCGCACAATACACATAAGACATCTACTGACACACCGACAATAAAAACACTTGTGGTCCCACATCATTCATTATGGATTAAAAACATGCACAAGTTTACAAACACACACACTGAAATATTTCTCATCTCATTCATAATGGATGAGCACTAAAATCGTGCGTACTTCCACTGGCTCTACCTAAGACGGAGTAAACTGATGCTGAGGTTGCTGCAATGTTCCCCTGGGAGCTCTGCGTTTAGTTTCTCGATTCTTAGCCCTGCGAAAAAGCCTGGAGATTCAGATGTGGAGCTATTAGATTGTTCTGCTCATTCATTTATTCATTTTATTGAGAATTTAGATGAAAATTTAATGTTATGGGTGGAATGATCTTTCAAAATGAATTGGGTTTAGATGTAAACACAACAAAGGTCAAGTTGTCTTGAGCCCTCCTAAATCTCTCGAGCTCTACAAAGCATGTAGGATGTTTGACTATATGTGGGTGTTTATCAGAAGGAGCTTAACATAAAGCTTTGGTGATCATGAACAGATTGGAGGGAAGATATTAGCCCTGAGACTAGCCTACAGCTACATTAGCAGTTCTATGAAACATGCAACCAAATTATTAATGTGCTGATATTTAGCAGGTAAAAAGTGTACAATATCTATCAGATTAGTTGAGCATGTTACCATTTACACCAGCAAAAGCTGCAAAACACAAAGTGACCAAATTAAAAGTTGCATATACACCAATCAGCCACAACATTATGACCACTGACAAGTGAAGTGAATAACATTGATCATATTGGTATTATGTGGTGTTCTGTTGGAAAAACTTGGATTTTGGCATCCGTGTTGATGAGACTTAGACACCCAAATAAACATTGTCCCAGAACAAGCACACTCCCTCATGCAAATGGAAATCCCAAATGTCACTGGCCTAGACTACCCAAAGGATCCACTACCAACATCCTGGTGCCAGACCCCATAGGACATCCTGAGAGGTCCTCTTGTCCATGCCCAATGGTTCAGACCATTTTTGACCACATAAGGGGGACCAATACAATATTAATCAGGTTGTCATAATGTTATGCCTGATCTGTGTATCATCTCTGTCTATCAAAGTTACTTTTTTTTTTTAAATCCATGAAAATTACCCATTCTTTATTTAAAATGACTTAGATTGAACTCTCCATTGTTGCCTCCTTTAGAACGTGCAGATCTACAAAATCTGCCCCTTCTATCTACACCCCTCTCCACTTCACCAAACTGGAAACCGATTCTGAATAAGAACAATGAGCCGCAACCAGCAAGTCAACAGGGTTATTTCTTTTAGGTTTGTTACATGTGAAACCCTTCAAGTCTGAATCCATGTTTTTGAGACATCGGTATGCTGCAGTTTCAAGATATAACTGCTCAACCATGGCACCAACTGCCTACTCTGTCCAAAATATGTCTTCTAGCATATAAAAACACCATATGGACATGTTAACAAGGTAGAAAAAAAAC
The DNA here is from genome assembly GCA_900302755.1 of Chromis chromis. Classification (NCBI taxonomy): domain Eukaryota; kingdom Metazoa; phylum Chordata; class Actinopteri; family Pomacentridae; genus Chromis; species Chromis chromis. The sequence goes on from OMNN01029557.1 coordinate 17,311, forward strand.
TTGATTTTCAACCTTATGGTGGTGCTGGAGGAAAAGTCAGGGGATCGCTCAGTTAGGTCTTTAGGGCTCATTTTCTGAGTTTTTCAGTGGATATAATGACAAAAAAAACAAGCCAATCTATCCAGTAGTTGTCAAGGCATTTGATGGGGATCTTTAAAGTCAACATATCTTAGGCCCAAAGTGTTGGACCAACTAAATCACTGCCATCCCTACAGCGATAATACTAGGGTGGCTAAAACATGGCTTTGATATATTAAAAAGATGGAGTTCTGACTTTCATTTGCGTTAATCCATCCCAGACAGGCCAGACGGAGAATGCTGAGGCTTTATAAAGAGTTCTATGCAAGCAATTTACCATCTTCAAAAAAAGATGAGCTCATAATATAGCCAGCACAGTGGTGCGCCTTTAGGCATGCTTCACCCCCTCCAATGAGTCAGATACTCGGCTATCCATCATATTTACAGAAGCTATGCACTATACAGTAGTCCACCTTGCTGTAGGGCAAAGCAAAGGGATCTTTTTTGTAATGTTATCTTAAGCAAGCTGTTTTTTAATTGTTAATAAGACGATGCACATTCAATCAGATTGGGGCCTTTATGCATAAGTAAAGTTGGTAACAACAGCGAGCTAATCAGCGGTGTGCATCTTGTCCTCCTGTGGGACGCCAAGTAATTATGAATGAGCAGGAGCCGGCAAAGCGAGTTCACTAATGTGCCTTTAGTGCTGAAGATGGGGAGAGAGGCAGAAAGATATAATTCTACTATATAATGATCTCAGAAAGGGGGGAAGGGTGAGTCACGGAGGCAAAGAGAATGCAGCAGGGAATAGATGGAACAAAATAAATGGCAGCAGAAAGTGCAGCAGAAGAAAAAAAAAGGAAAGGAAATGTAAAAAAAACAAAAAAAAAAAAACATATTCCCCCATGACTAGCAACTACTTCAAACAGTATCTTTGGATGAGCCAGTTGAATATTTGACAGCATGTAATATACAAGGGTTTCCTATCCAGGTTTTCATCTGCCTTCATGAATATGGCTAGAGATACTGGTATCAGAATGCTTGACACCCTGGGGTGAAATTTCCAGATGTGGATTTGTACTCCCTCTCAAACCAGGCGTAAAGCAGCTCCCTGCAGTGATGATGTGCTCCTGCGGGGGCGAGGAGCCCCTGCAGTCCGTCAAAGGCAGGCTTTGGAGGGGCATGCTGTTTGGTGATCTGACCACCTTCAATGTGCGGTTGTTCACCCTGTGGTGTTGAAGTCGGCACACACCTCTGCCAGGGACTGACACATTCCCTCACGGCACTTCTGTGGAAGATCAAAAGCTCTACATGATGGCTGTCTGACTCATTTTTGGTGTAAAAATCTTTTGTGGACTTTCAGTGTCTGCTCTCTCTCTCTCTCTCTCTTTCTCTTTTCTGACTTTCGCTGTGTGTGTGGTTTATTTGCCCAGTGGCATGCTGTGAAAGACATAGGCGACTCACACGTGACGAGGAAGGAGCAGCCAAGTGCTGATTGATCTCTGACCACTTCACTCTGTGTCCCTGCCATGCCCCCTCTATTACTGCTTTTAAGCACAAATGACGGTACCTGCAGATGTAGTTGTCATGGAATCAGAGCAGAAAAGCCTCTCATGAGGGACTTTGATGTATAAGTTAGAGGCCTGCATGTGAGGTATGTGTGTTACTGTGTGAGCATCCACTGTGCATGAAGTCGGTCAGTGTCACCAAGGCTGCTGTTCACATTTCTCGCCCTCATCATCCAACGGTGTATAAACAGTGCAAGACACGCTGAAAGAAGAGACAACACATGCCAACCGACTGATAATGATAATGAGACTGCAACATGGCTTAAGGAGCATGTGTAGGTGCTGACAACACCCTCACACTGAATTGTCTCTCTTTCTTTCCGAGGCGGCAGTGACACCGGCATACAAAACGCCTGTCATCATCTATTAGAACAGAAATTGGTCACAGGAGATCCCGCCACGATGTACAAATGCATGCGTCGCAACACAAACTCTCGTGTGAAGCGTCCACCCTTCACAAGCCTCCGCGTGCACACAAACAATGATCCAGTGAGAAAAGGTGATGACATTATGTGCTATTACATATGACGGCGGAATGAAAATACAGATTTTAGGCATCAATATTTCAGTGGGCCTCGCAAATTGCCTCCAAGACATGTGCTGCATTATTGAGAGCGAGCTGCTTGCAGTTGAAGTATGTCATGGGTGATTCTCATTGACAGGAGGGATTCTTTCGGCAGACAAAGAGATAAGAGATACAATAGACGTGTCTTTCGTCTTTCTGGGTGTCCCCCAGAAAAAGGGCTCTGCATTCAAGTCTGATTCAACAAATGCAATATTACATACTAATTCTTAACAACGGATCCTGCTCTCAGCCTCACTTTTCTCCTTATTCCGACTAAACGGTCAGTGGTACTGCTATTGCATGTAATTCACTGGACGAACTACAACATAGCTCCATGAATGTATTGATTTATACGGACAAAGTGGTGAAAAGTTTCTGAGAAAAGGGGTCAAAGGTTAATGTGAGTACGCACACAGGCACACTTAGGCTTCAAGTCATTTTGGCAAAGAGAGAACCACTCTGCTCATTCTGTGTCCAGTCCTCTGCTGAACTCTTAGCGTTGCTGTTCACACCCCGAAGTCTGAATGCATTATAAATAGATCGCAGCCGTTTTCTAATTCAGATCCATGTCAAATATTTGTTCATATTTACAAATTAATAACATGCCCTTACAGTTTCATCATGATTTTCCTCCATTGACCAACCATCATTGGTTTTTGTCCAAACTCGCCACCTAGTGAGTGAAGAATGGAACAGCAGTGGAAGTCAGTCACGCAGCTTGGTTCATGTACTGTATATTCTATATCTGTGTGAAGTGCATTAATGTCCTTTACTTGAGTAAAAGTAGCTGAAAATACAGACTTAGTGTTAGCAATACAGACTTAGTATTAAAAGTAAAAGCAGTGTTCAGACAGAGAACCGGCCCCTGTGAGTGTCGTTATTATAGATGAGAATATTATTACTGCAGAATCGTTGTTTAGGCCAAGACACTCCAGGCTAAAATATTTTTTAATGCACTGGCCAATTTTGAGATTTTGGGCTATTTTGCTTCTTTCGGACTTCCACCGACACCAAAATGCACATTTTGGTGTTTATTTACAACACTTTGCCTATTTGCAACTTATAATATACACCAATCATCCACAACATTATGACCACTGACAGGTGAAGTGAATAACATTGATCATATTGGTACTATGTGGTGTTCTGCTGGAAAACCTTGGATTTTGCCACCCAAATAAACATTGTCCCAGAACAAGCATACTAACTCATGCAAATGGCAATTCTCAAATGTCACTGGCTTACCGCCACAGGAAAATGCACCCCACCACATGGCAAAAACAGCAAACAATCAGGAACATCTTGAGGAACATAACAATGGCCCAAGATGTTGATTTGACCTCCAAACTTCCTAGACCCCATTCTGATCAAGCATCAACAGGATGCAGTGGAACAAGTCTGATTGACAGAGGTCCCACTGCACAACCCAGAGTACCCAAAGGATCCACTGCAAAGGGGGACCAACACAATATTAGGCAGGTGGTCATACTATTATGCCTGATCGGTGTATATCTAGAAGGGCTGTTTTCTCTAAATGAGTTTTTTCTTATGCACTGAATCAGAAATCTCACTTACATACACCAAGCCTTCCAGTTTTATTCCTGTCTATGTCCTCAAGGTTTTTTACTGAGGGGTTTGTTCATCCTTCACTCACAGTCTGATTTATAGAACATTTTGTTCCTGAATTTTTTTTTTCTGGCTGGCAGCGTTTTCTCACTTATGGAGTAATAAAAAGAGATATCAAAAGTCACCCTCTATAAAAACCTCTGACACTAATATGCCAGCAAAATGGGCCAAAAAGTTTGGAGCTGGCTTTATCCAATGTTCAGATTTAAATGTATGTAAATCAGCACATATTTGATTGTTTGCATATTTAGACATAACGGTTCAGAAATTATGATACAAAAAATATGTCTTCATGTAAATAAGAAGTTTCATTGTGATGCAGGGTTTGACCCTATTCACCTGTAGCATCTTCCAGTTTACATCTAAAATGATTTAAGATGCTGAAAATTATTCAGCTTTTTTATAAAAAAACGTACTAAATACTGCGTGCAATCTTCTTAAGCATGCATGTTACAGTGAATCGATACAGCAGGCTTTATCAAGACTTAATTATCAGTAGGGCTTAACACAACTTAAAGAAAAATGACCCCTGGATGTAATTCAGTAATGTGCTCTGTATGTATTAAAGGAAGAGTAAGCCACTCTAATCCAACACACTTCATACATCTCCTTGCAGCTCCTGCTGACCTTCCATTCTGTGTGCCTGCCAAAGAAAACAACAGCAACAGAAAAAAGTGTTTGTACACAGCCCTGGCTCTCTAAATGGGGGAAAAAACAGACAGATCCACACACAGCACAGGCACAGACCGTGTGCACAGGACAGCCCTTTGTATCCCTACACATTACCCATAGAATAGAGTGAATCCAGAGGACTTTGAAAGCACCGCTCCCCCATATTTTTTTTTGTTGTGGATGGTTTTTGTGCAGCAGCAGACGCCCCAAACTTTTAAAGCAAGTTTGAGAGACAGTGGCAACTGTTCCTCTCCTCTGTTACCAATGGGAAATGCTGAGCGAGAAGCTAGTTTCGGCACCATGGGGTTCCGTTTCTTCGCTCATGGTCACACACTGTGAATCCTCCGTGCAGCAGCCACAACAGCAGGTCACCATGGGCGCTGGCTCCTGCTGCAACAGGGGAAATGATGGAGTCTGCAGCCGGTTCTATGTTTCTTCTGGCTAGTAAAAAGAATCCAAACAACTAACTCTCGCTGAGTTTTAACTCAGTTGTATCTTGGACACTTTCGTTTTGCTTCAGCTATGAGAAAGACACCCACTTCCACGGCTTTAAAGCTGGAATATTTCTCTTTTGGTCAGCTAGCCAAACTGTTAGCGTTGTTGCAATGTCGATGCGCGTCCATGAATTTGGGGGCGCGAGGCCTCTGAAGAAAGCATGATGCTTAGTTATGAAGTTCAAATATACTTACTTCACTTCTGAGCACAATTTGTCTGTTAAAGTCATGCAACCATTTTCACAGGATTGCAAAGTTGTTTTTTTTGTCGACATGGAACACATTCAAGGTCAAAGTGCAAAGAATACACACTTCACTTGAAACTTTTTAATCTGCCAAAACCAAATCTTGTGGAATTTAGTAGTGTACAGTATCTTTGCTCAGTAGTACAGTGAGTAGCTTGGGAACTCAGCAAAATAGCGATTGAGCCAAAATAGTTTTTTGATCTATGAAACATGATTTCACACAGAAGTCAAAAAATAACTTGCAAAACCGAAGATATGCTAATAAGTGCTTCTTGGGTCACTGTATTTTCAGAAACAATTTATAGACTCAAATGTACAGTCAAAGTAATATTCAGGAATGTTTACAGAGTTTATCAGGGTGACTTTAGCTCCGGTCCTGATGGGAATTGCTGTCCCAATGCTGAGATGAGACTCATTTGAAGTAAACTGTTCAGAAAGGAGACAGTGGCGGCAGAGGATGAAGTTCAGTGTTGTAGAGGCACAATGCAGCTTCGCTCACATCAAAGTGATTTGAATTTGGCCGTCAGCTCACACCTCCACCAAAGCCCTCCCCTCCCTCGGACGGTGACCCTCGACCTCTACCCCAGAAATGTCCGTATTGAGTCGTTTCCACTGGCGGCTGCTGTGGTGTGTTGCTGGGACGGGCAGGTAGAGCGTCGCTGTCGGGACTTCCATCAATACGGGACACATCAGCGGTCCAGTGAGCGTTTCTGGATTGCTTCGGCCACCACGGTGCGCAGGAGAGCGATGACAGAACGAGGGTCGTCGCTGCCAATCACAGCGCTGCCTGACACAATCATGTTAGCCCCTGCCTGGAGTGTGAGCAAACACAAAATGTAAGGAAAAACTCTTTATGGGGGTTCATTTGAGTAAACTGCCATATTTGTATCTCTTACTTCTGCACACTTGTGAATGGTGTCCGGGCCGACACCTCCATCTACTTCAATGTCTAAGGAAGGGAACTGACTCCGCAGCCAGCTCACCTAAGCACAGAAATAAAACACAAGAGCTGCATGACACTATGTTTCTTTACAAATTAGTAGGACTGCAAAGAGACACAATGCTGCAGATTAAATCACATGCAGGCTCAATCATACTGACAAGATTACTGTGTTTTAGTAAACAGATGCTTCTATCAAGGTTGTGAACATTTAAATAACACCTAATCAACTTTCCCACTTATAAAGAGTATTAAAAAGAGCAACATAATGAGAGAAACAAAGAGAAATGAACAAGAGAAGACCGCACTAAACACAAATGTATTGTTTTTTCTTCTGTAATAATAATAATATTTTGGATTTCTGTAGTTTTGCAAAAATTATATGATGAAACTTAACTCTGCACTTTTGTAACATGAGTGTAATTTTTCACACAACTCCATTAAGAAACAGGTAGATAATGATAATCTTGTTGAGATACATCATTGTTATTTATACAAGTTGTCTCTTCTATCCTGCAATAATCCTCTCTGAAGTGTGTGTGTTCCTGACGATTCTTTATGAGCGATACGGATTCTCAGCTGAGGGAATATGTTGTATCTGCAAACTTGTTGATCTGTGCGCTGCTAATATCACTGACAGAAGCCCTGCAGTCACAGTATCACACACTATATGCATCGCGTTGCCTTTGGGAATCGACATGTATTCAGCTGGTGATGCGGAAATCAAATAAATATGTTTTTATGTTTGGTCCCGATTTGCTGCTAGTCCGTTTGCACTGCTGGTACTGCAGCCAATAGAACACAGATTAGAAAACTGATCATTCTACTGGTATTTAATACAGAGATTATTCAATGAATAACGTTAATTTCACTTTGATTTGGCCGAAAATTTAAGTGATATCCTGCATTACAGGACAGTGTCAGACCTAAATGCACTTCAATACAAAGTTTAAACTTTAATAGCTCTAATGTGCAGCTGTCAGTTAGAAATAAGCAGCTGCATTAATCAGTAAAATAAATATAACAGTTTTCTACCAGCATTCCTGTCTTGCATCATTTGCAGTTGCAGCGTCTTTTACCATCATACATTTTTTATATTCCTCATTGCTCTCCGTTAAAACAACCTGTTGACTGAAGCTGGGGCACACGATCGTCTCATTTTGTACCAAAGAAGAGTCACATGACGCATTAAACGCCCTTTTTTGTGTGAGCATGCACAAAGTTTGAAGCAGAAAGCCTGAGTTAACAAAGACAGTTGACAACTACCTTTGTGATACCCGTTATCTCTGCCTGGAGCTTTAGTTTTGTCGAGCCGACTATGTCAAACTTGCTCCATAGTACACTCCTCTGGTGTCTAAACTTTGTGTACAATGGGTGTGTAGTTTGTTTCTTTTTGTCACAAAGGTCAACTTGTTCATGTTTACTCCAGAACTGTGACGTCCTGCTTGTTATGTTACCAGGGTACAACTGTGGAGCAAAATGTGCAAACAGCTGCCAAGGTGGTGCACATTTAGGATGTGCTCTCTTGTTGACATTTCAGAGAAACAGAAATATTGCTAGACTGGTGATTTTAATAATGTACACTTCTCCAACTTTTCCTCTTCTCTCGTCACAGCATGATGTCAAATCAGTGGGCTGCATGTTCTCTACAAAGGCTTGCCGCGCATCTCATTTAAAATAACAGCAGGTTTATACAGTAGTTTAGACCCAGAAACTGTACTGCACAACTGTGTTCAATGTTTGCCAGTATTATTTTTTGTGGATTTACTGTATGGCAAGCTTTAAAGCTTAGTTTGTGTTGTTGTGTGCACTGTGATTAACCTGTGGTTACCTTTGGCATCATGTCCTCCATGAACTTCTGTCCTCCAAAGCCAGGTTCAACAGTCATGACCAGAGCCATGTCGATCTGGTTAGCCCAGGGGGCGAGCTCTTCAACTGTGGTGCCAGGCTTTATGGCCAAACCCACCTACAGGGGGAGTCATGACATACAGTCACCTTAAAACATCAGAATCTTTTGGTATAAATACAAATATGCATTATTTTCAGAAGCCTAAACAATATCTGGTTTGGTAATTGCATGTCAAGATCCATTACACATTTATTCTTTAAGTTAGTGATATGATGCATAAATAAGAGCACAAATGTGATTGTGGCTTCACCTCACCTTCATGCCACTCTCTTTAATCTCCTTGATGAGGTTTCCAGGGTTGGTAGTGGCCTCTATGTGGAAGGTGTACTGGTTTGCTCCTGCTGCCGCCATTGGCTTCACCCACTGCTCTGGCCGAGACACCATCATGTGCATGTCTGAAACATTAACACTGTCACAAAGCTGTACTCCAATACAGCAGAGCATGATTCAATTAATTTGGAACATTAGGTTAAGGTTTGTAAAATCAAGGGAGTGTTTTATTTCCTCACCAAAGAAAGGTTCTTGGCCTACTGACTTCCTCAAGCACTCCACCATGGGATGACCAAATGTGATGTTGGGGACAAAGTGCCTTAAAAGGGAAGCAAAGCAGCTGTTATGAAAGTCCCTCATCTTGCATAAACAGCTGCAAAGTAAAGTGTTGCTTAAGATATGTGTCTAAACACCTCGACAGACTGAAGAGGCGTTAAGTCTTGAAATAAAATACAGTGTTTGACACATGAAGGTTTTAAAAGCCTCTAATTAAACCATGAACTCCAGTTACATAAATATGAGCTCCACAGCTTAACTTTTCACCAGCTAGCTTAGCTTGTTGATGTTAGCCAACTTTGTCTCTCCAGCACTGAGCTCATAATTGGCTTGCTAGCCGTTAGCTTGCTAGCTAATGTAGCTGCTAACACACTGACCCGTCCATGACGTCCAGGTGCAGGTAATCCGACCCGCACTCCATCATCCGCACACACTCGCTGCCCAGACAGGACAGGTCGCTGCTCAGGATGGACGGACCGATCTTCGCACTGTAAGCCATGCTGGTACTGCTGGTGCTGTGAGCATGCAGCCTGGCAGCTAAAACACGCAAAGTTAGCCACATCTTGAAACGTAACTTCCGCTGGTGGCCTTCAAAATATAATGTCATAAAGATAAAATAAACCTTTATTAATGTAACAGTGGAGGGATTTGCAGTTTTATAGCAACCAAGTGGAAAGTGCAAACCTGTGGCAAACAATAGTAGATAAAAATATCCAAATGTGGATATTTAGATGTTGCACAGATTCCTCTGGATGTAGAAAATAACAATATTCCACATATTAGTGGTAATGCACAAATTCTCCCACTAGCAGAAATACTGATATTGCACACATTTTTTTCTATATTGCACAGATAAAGCTACTTCTAATATTTAATTACCAGAATACATCACAAATGCTGGTAAGCAAGTTTATTTATATAGTGGCTTATCATACACAGGGGTGGTATAAAGTGCTTTACAGGCAAAGGTTGAAAAAAAAGAAAAAGAAAAAAACAAAACATGCTAAAGACAAAATATGAAATACAGCCAAATAGAATAAAATTAATTAAATTAAATAAATCAAAAACAGTGCAGACAAGTTGGTGAAAGTGTGCATACATTTTATAGAATAATTTAAATTGACTGAACAGCAGAAAAATAAGAACATGTAAAAAATAAAGTATGAAAAAATAGTAGAAAAAAATAGCAAATAGCAGCATAAAAGTACGAGCAAAAGTACCAACTCCTTTGTTTGTTTGTTTGTTTTTGACATTGAGATGATCATATATCTTCTGCAGGAAAACAAAGCATATGTGTGACTGTCCTTGTATGACGTCTTTTTATTTGTGATTATTGCTGTTATATATGAATCTACACTGAAAAACGCACTATGCAAATAACGTAAAATGCACATAACTATTAAATAACTAATATACTTTACATTTGATTTTATTTACCATCAATCTGGCCTAACAATCATGTTTTATTTATCAAGCAGCCCGTTTCCCCCCTGCAGTCTATGCTTTCTAGTAGTTTTATTTTTACAGGAAATTTCCCCCAACCGCTGGTTTCACTCTGTGTGTCAACTGTAGCTTGATAACTCCCTTCTGGTCCATGTTCGAGGTTCACACTTCCGCCTTTAAAATGAGACAATCATTGCATTTTAACACTAGATGGCGCATAGTTCATACCTCTCAGTTCTTCACAATGGATTCACTTTGAACGGTTGGGTGTTAAGATGTAGATCATAGTAGTTAAGGCACTTCCTGTTTCTCCATGGTGCACAGTTCTTATTGGCCTTTTCTTTAAATATCTCATGATGAAAGAACACTTTCATTGAGTTTTGCTCTTGTTTCAAACTTGAAGGTGTGGAAAAGCTATAAAGATAAAAAGACTTCTTCAATCCCAGGACAGAAGCAGCTCAGTGGTTTTTAGAGCTAAAGACAAACTGAGAGACACACTCTGCAGACATGGGAAACTTTCACAATACAGGGCCTTCAATGTTTTGTCCTCTGCATGCAATAATTAGTTGCGACATATTCTTGCAAAACTGTGGTTCTTTTAATGTTCCTCTACTATGAAAAAGAATAATGGTAAAGCCTTAACAGACACTTCTGTGAAATATTCTCATTGGCTGCTTCAAAATGACCAAATAATAAAACAGACAAAGCAAGAATAAGTTTCCAGGACCTTTATTATAAGTGTAAAATGCTCATTTCCAAATACAGCAGTCCTGAATAATCCAACTGCATATTATATATATCATTGTCTACCTGCTTCATCCCACTAAATAATGACATGACTGTGATCAGTTTGATCATGTGTTTGTCAAATTTCTGTTTAGTTGGCACAAGTTTGTATGGACAGCTGTCAGTTCAGAATAAAATGTGAGCTTTAATTAGTCCCAGTGCTCTTCTGATCCTACATTATGGTATTTTATCTCCTATAGTTCAGCGTCCTTATAGCTCTTTTTTATTTATTTTCTGTTAGATTAGTTTGTCACCATCTTGGATAAAATCCACTGAAATAGTTTGGATGTTTTTCAAATGATTGTGTAAGTCCCTGTGATTTATTAGGAGCAGACGGCTGCTGGGGTTTTAAAAAGCCTCGCTGCAGCTCTCTGCTGGGGCTCTACCCACAAAGAGCAACACTCATATACCCAGATTGCTTAAACAGAATGTGACATTTATGAGTTTTGCCAACGTCTTGTATTACTGCAGCGAAGATGGAAACACTGGTGGCATGGCACACTCTGGTAGACATGATATATGCCGGTTTTGAGCCAGGCTGAGGCAGAGTGAGTTGGCGCCACAGAGAGCTGGGGCCTCAAGAGACTCTGAGGAAGGTAGTTAAAAAAAAGAGAAAGCTTTGACAGCCATATTGTGGACCGGTGCCATAGCTGCAAGGGCCGTTTTATTGGTCCATACAATCGTAAACTCTGTGTAGAAAGTGTCTCCGTGATGCTTAAGAGCAGGGTTGATGGGAGATTATTCACTGTGGCTAATTAAGTGATTCTGAGTGCTTAAATCGTCTGTTTTCACTTGGATCACGCTCAAGGTTGATGCATTGCCTGCGCTGGCTGATGCATTCTGCTTTAAGAGGGGTCATTCTTTCTCCTGCAGCTGACATTAAGACACATTCCTCACCTTTACTGTAAACAGCTATAACACATATGCATGTCTTTTCAGGCAGCCATAGGCTTCTGTTTACTGGAGGTCCCCATTAAAGACACCTTTTTCTGGTTTAGCGGAGGAGGAACGGCTCAGGAATGTGACTTGCACTCATTTTTTGGATGCTGTCAAGCTGTTCTCTATTGCTCATTGTTGATATTTTGTCAATTTAAAACCACTTGAATAACTAGGACTGTACCAGCGATCTACTGTCACATGTGTTCGCTTAGTTTCCAATTGAAATGATATGTATCTGTTGTTAGAAATCCAAACATCCCTCAGAACACAATGAGAAATAAAACGGGCAATAAACAAAACTCAAAAAACAGTGCTTTTATAGATCTTCAGATTTAAATAAAAGCATAAATAAAGCCATCTGTAGTGTAAAGCTGACTTAGCAACCTTTAATCACATATTGCATACAAAATTTTGCCTCTTTGTAATGCAGTGCCATCTTACTTGTGCACTCTGGTGACAAAGGTGGGCGTTTCACAGATTTAAAAGGTTTTCAAATGTGCGAATGTACTTTACATTTTCTGCCTCTTCACGGCGTGTGAAACATACTCTATGATCCTAATGAGCTTGTGGATGAAAGTTTTCTCGTTACACGCGTTCCTGCATCTCAGTCGTCTGTGAACACAGTTAGAAAAAATGTCTTTTCTGCAGCACATCGAGGACAATTATGCGCCGATGTGGATAAAAGCTGAAGACTAATCAATTCCATTCCCCCGGTCTGCTAAATAAGTGCGTCCATTGCATTAGTGGGTGCCATTTTTAAGGCAATTAATGTGCTTGTTATTTTTTAGTGAAATTAATATTTGTTTTTTTTCACATTTTTTCACTAAGTTGGCATAAGTTAGCACTTTCAATTACGTCCCTGGAGGTTTAGATTTTACCTTTTACATGCGGGTAATTAACAGGCATACAACAGAGAATACTGAGCATGTTTGAACTTGTTTAACAGTTTTTCGAAGTGCATCATTTACCTGCTATAAAATAATTATCTGGCAAATTAGTGGTGAGCTCAGCCCTAAAAAAGAACATCCTGGAACTAACCTTTCACACAGCAACTGCCAATCTGCAAAGGGGAAACTATATGTTGAATCCATATAAGGAGGAATTCCTGTGCACTTTAAGTGCTCTTCAAGATGTGTACATTTGCAGTATGTGAGCTGTAACCTTGGATAAATTGGGTTTATGTCACCCTTCACCTCAACAATAAAAGGCAGGAACACAAATGGTGACAGTGCTGCTCTCGGTTTTTTTCTATGCAGTGGTTGATAACTAAGATCTTGGTGCAACTCCAAAACTTTCATGTATTATCTTGATTGAAACCTTCCTCCTTCTTCTGCCTGATGCCTGAGCAAACAAACAGCGATAAGCCGGTTCCTTGTGATGGTCAGACATGGAACGTGTCCTTCTAGCCTCTCCCTTCCAAGGCTTCATGTCATTGTGGTAAGTGGAAAGGGAAGGGTGGGGTGGGTGCTTCTACGTTAATGCTACTGATCGGGTCTGTTTTCCTGCCGGTGGGGGTCACAAGGAGCATGTTTGTGTTTTGTGTATCTTTAGTAGCGACACCCTACACGGAAACTTTCATTAGGTGTGTGATGCGGGATATCCGTGAAGATGTTAGAGTAGGATTAGGAGCAAGCACAGAGGGATTGTGTCTGCATCCTGTAACCTGCTACAAAGCAGTGATCCAATCAGCTAGGTATGTATAGAAGGCCAGACAAGGAGGAAATATGAGAAATCACTATAGATCTTATGAATTTAAGCTATAGTTTTGCTGTTTCTTATTTGGAAAGTGTTCAGCCTTGCACGTTATACACCGATCAGCCACAACATTATGACCACTGACAGGTGAAGTGAATAACATTGATCATAATGGTACTATGTGGTGTTCTGCTGGAAAACCTTGGATTTTGGCATCCGTGTTGATGAGACTTAGACACCCAAATAAACATTGTCCCAGAACAAGCACACTCCCTCATGCACATGGAAATCCCAAATGTCACTGGACTAGCCCCGCAGGAAAATGCACCCCACCACATGGCAAAAACATCAAACAATCAGGAACATCTTGAGCAACATGACAATAACCCCAGATGTTGATTTGACCTCCAAACTTCCTAGACCCCATTCTGATCAAGCATCAACAGGATGCAGTGGAACAAGTTTGATTGACAGAGGCCCCACTGCACAATCCAGAGTACCCAAAGGATCCACTGCCAACGTCAGGACACCCTGAGAGGTCCTCTTGTCCATGCCCAATGGTTCAGAGCATTTTTGACCACATAAGGGGTCCAACACAATATTAGGCAGGCGGTCATAATGTTATGCCTGATCGGTATATATATGTCACAGTAGAAATCGCGATCCAGGATAATCGCTGATTGTCCTAGGACAGGTTGCGATCGGAGTCTCTCCTAGGACAGATTGCAATCAGGATTTGTCCTAGGACAAACTCAAATTTACTTTAATGATATGATGTTAAAATAAAGGAAACAACAATGTTCTTACAAATACAGCAAGAAAACACTCCTTTTATGATTAAATTAATACATTTCCATTTATGAGTTTATTATACTTATTTACAGTATTTATAGTCTATTCTGACAGACTCCAACAGTATGTGGGTGGCACTTTGTTGAACATGGTAGTCCAGCTTTTCTTGCATCCCTAACCC
>OMNN01029558.1:0-22115 GCA_900302755.1 Chromis chromis
AATTGTCGCCACAGTGCAGCTGCATCTATCACAACAGTGGTGGGACTATTTTTACAAAGCCTCCGACTCAGTGCCCAGACAGCAGTCTTGTCTGAAAAACCTCGGCTGAAAGCACACTGAAAGCTGAAAGGGAAGAGTGGATGGCTAACGGTTTTCTATTTGTGACACTACTACAGCACTTACACTCCTTTTTCTCTCCTAGAGCCCAACCCTATGGCTTGACATCTGCCAAGTGTGTGTTAAAAAGGAGAGAAAGCCCATTTCACCGCCCCCGCTCTTCTTCTCCTCATCTTCCCCACCACCAGGACCTCCTCCTCTTCCTCCCCCCCTCTGCCCTCTTTCTCTCTTCCCTTACACTCTCTCTTTCAGTCACTTGCTGGCAGGGTGGCACTGTTATCATTACACAGGCAGGATTTATGGAGTCAAGGCCTATGGCAAAAACAAAAAGGCGTCTGTCAATACCTGTGGGAAACACTCTGTCAGCCGTCCTCCTCCTCCTTCCACTGGTGCTCACAGCCTCATTAGGTATGCACTTATCAGACACATAGATCACAGACGTGACTCAACCTCGCCGGAATCCAGCCACAGGACTTTCATTAGCAACGAGGCCTGCAAGGCCAAAACATTTACCTCGCTTGCACCTGCAAACAACGCCGGCGGAGGCGTACTGTTGTTAAAGCTCGCTGGTGCTGTCAGTGCGTATGTCGGCCGAACAATTAAGTCCCAACTTGAGCTCCCCTGCTGCTTCCGTAAGGGCATGCTTTTCACACATAAACAACAGGAAGGCAGACAGATAGAAAAGCAGCTTACTTCATTCGACTTGCCGCTTTTACAACAACACGTGTGCATGTGTCCGCAATGTGTGCTGTAAATGCTTGTGTCTTTACTGGAGTCAACACTCCATGTTTGTCTGTGTCTTGAGTTTCGAAAGTTGGCACAGGCTGCATAGGTGATGTGCAAAAGACAGAGCAATGGGAGGAGAAGAAGAAACTTTAGGCCTGCAGGGTTCAGAGAATTACGGCCTGACCTCAGCAGGTGGTCTACAGTTACCATTCCTTTCATTGGTATCACAAGCCAAACCACACACATCAAAGGCAAAAAAATAAAAAATCAGAAAGTGCATGTCCACTGATTTGAGTGTACACACACACAAACACACACTCACAGACAGACATGAGTGATGGCTGCCAGTCTGGCAGCTATAATCCTGACCCTGCAGAAAGAAGAAACTGTTGCTGTGGAGTCCTGTCCAAATCAGACTAACTCCCCTCCCTTCTCCTTCTATATCGGACTCTCTCTCATAACCTCTCTTACGCAAATGGCCACAGTTTTTGACAGAGAAAAAGGCAGGGTGGATTTCTCCGTGGTGACCTGACAGCGCACTGACACACGCCACACTCCAGATACTGTAATACATTGCATCCATTCTGCAGACATACTGCACAGCTTAGACATTCCAACCAAATAGCGCGTCCTTGCCCGCATGTTGCTAAGCCGACGTCGACTTCCTGTTAAGTTGACGGAGTGTTTCAACTTTCTGAAGCCATTTCAACCGCTTCAGGCTCCGAGCTCATGGCAAAGCTAATCGCTAGCCACGAAGGAGGGAGGTCCAGAGCCGGGAAAGTCTCCCTCTCCCTCTCTAGCTCATGTTTGCTTCGGCTGTTTACGTGGCCAGCTGCCCTTGGTTGTTAAGAGCACTCAGACCTGACCCAGGTACGCAGGCCCATTTGTCACCTGCAGCAGAAAATTGAGTTACAGCACAACCAAAGGCGAGCGGCTCTGTGTAATATCAAGTTGATTACATCAAAGTGGTGGCAAACCTCATTGGGCCGGGCACCCCGAGCTTGTCATCTCCAATCACAGGGCCTGTCAGGACTCCATCAGCCTCACGGCTAATTGGACCAACGCTAATGAAGCAGGCAAAACAAGTTTTCTACTGTGGAGAGAGAAACCCTCTCAGACAGGAAAGAAAGAGAGGGAGAAGCTGAGAGAGAGTGTTGGAGAGACAATGAGAGAGCAAAGCAGGGTGGGTGAGTGTTGTGTATGTGTGTGTGAGAGAGTGTGTGTGTGTAGGGGTGGGGGGGTAGATTTTTCATGCAAGTCTCAAGGTTGCAGTGGGCTGACTCTCCCCCTAAGTCCCTAATCAAGGCCCATCATCTGTCATCCTTTTCTTTGCTCTCTCTATCACCATGCTCTGTGCTGCAATCAATTCATCATCACCCTTTGTGTGCCACTGAACAGTTGACAACTTTATAACTTGCAGCTGCACGGGCTGACTGACAGGGGTGGAAGGGGAGCATGAAAAAAAATGAAGAAATGAATAGATGAATGAATGAACAAAGGAGCGTGGTTTTCAGGGAGAAAAAGTTGTTTTCTAAAAACACAAAACGATCTACATTACAGCCTTTTATTCCCTTTCGTCAACAGAGGAGCAGGCAGTGTAGCAGGGAGGAGAGAGTAGAGGAGGAGATGAGGAGGAGAAAGAAAGAAAGAAAAAAAACATCCTTCTCACTGATCTGAAATCAGAAAGCTTTCAGTCATTCTTTATGTGCTCCCCGCGGCCACTCTGAGCCAGTGAGCATGTACATTAGGCTGGGGCATTTTGATGAAATAAAAGCCCAGGCCAGCTTATGGCTAAACAGAATGGGAGCACTCACTCAGCCTGTCTCTGATTGACCATTAAAGCCATTGATGAATGGGCCTGTCAGGGGAGAGACAATTAAATCAAACATGAAACAAAGCCGTTGTGACGGCCCGGTCTGACAGAGCAAACCCATTCCTCCCCTCCATTACATAGCACACGGCTCCTTTTACAACCCCTAACCCACTCCTCCCGCCTCCTCTACCCCACTGTATGTGTGCCACTGTGTGTGTGTGTGTGTGTGTTCAAAGTGAACAAGTGAGCATGTGCACATGGGAGTGTGATGTTCTCTGCTGGAAGTGTCTGTTTGTGTGTGTGATGTCTCACTGTGAAACCACTTTGTCCCCCCTCCTCCCTTCTTTTTTTTTTTTTTCTCTTTCACTTTTTTTCGTGAGTCACTTGACCATCAGAGTGATAGAAAGTGTGTATGCGCGTGAGCAAAAAAGTACACAGGGCCTTTCAAAGTGGTTTAAACGTGACGTCAGGGGCCTGCAGCACATGGTGGGAAGTGATTTTCTGATGCAAATCGGGAAGGATCAGATCAAAGCCGCATGACAGCCAATCAATCAACCGTCAAATCAGACATGGCAACTGTCGATTATGGCTCCTTCCAGCCCACGGAACCCCATTGTCTGCTCTAAAACTGTTTATCTTATCCCAAGAAAAGAAGAAAGAAAAAAAACTCAGAGGTAGAGCTCTCGTTTTTTTCCTCTCTCTCTCTCTCTTTCTCTCGCTTGTGCAAAGAAGTTATGCGCTCGGATCAAATGCGCACAAAGCCCCTTATGCTCCACTCATGGCACGCCTCGGGCACTCACCACCAAGAAAACACTGCTTATTTTTTCACCCCCAAAAAAAGGCTTTTACTCTTACAGATCGAATTCAGCTGGCAGTTGGGATCGGGGGTGGAGGTGGTGGTGGCGGAGGGGGATTCAAGTTTGGAACAATAGGGAAGTTGAACTCATCCGATGGCTGCTTACACAGCGTGGAAACGCAGAAACACACGAAACGTTGTACACAAAACCCGCTTTTTAAAAACAACAACACAAGGTAACAGTTTCTAGGAGAAGAGTAGCCAAGAGAGCGAAGGGGGGGAAAAGCACACACACTAAGTGGAAACGGAAATGCGGTGACTGTAAAGTGGAGCTTTACAAACAAAATGTAACATCCGCAGCTTGGACACACAGCAAAGCTCGTTTTTACGCACATTCTTGGTACGTACCTGCGGCGCGTTTGGGCGCTTCTTGTTTCCTCCTTGGCATTTTGTATTTGTGGGGATTTCCGTGGAAGTCTTCTTTTCTTTTTTCTTTTTTTATTATTTCATATAAGCAACCCCCTCTCGCCGTATCCGGGAAGATCCACCTCTTCACTCAAAAAAAAAAAAAAGATTCACGCCTTCGTGTAGTAGACTGCACAACATCGGGGAGTCCGATGGAAGGAAAAACTCGAAATCATCGTTACGGAATAAAGCAGCCTGCGGTGAAAAGTCAGCGGCAGGATGGAATAAATAAGGTTAGAGGAGGGGGGAAACGTGGATTTGTTGTTTTGTTTTTTTCTGGTGGCGGATTGATCGCGTTGGAGAATGTCAGCGGTGATAGCCAGCGTCCACCTCGGCTGCCTGGTCTGGCAACAGGCAAAGTTGAGGGATAAGAGAGATGATCGCGTCACTCACAGCAGGAGAATAGGCAAACCCACCGCTCCGTTAACTCTTTACTTCTCAGAGAGGGGCGGACACCACGCACCAGTGTCCTCCTACCTCTGGTTTCAGCAGGAATCACAGCCACAGCGGCTCTTAGCTGATGAGCACAAGCCACAGAAACCAGGAACTGTGTGGATAATATTCCAGAAATGTCACCAGACGTGTGTCATTTCATCCTGTTATAGTTTTACTGTGTCATGATACCATTTTGAGGGGAAGTTGTGACTTTGTTGTATTTATATCAAAATATCAGTCCTTATTATAGTTATTTTAAGTTAGCACAGTTGACATTTTTGTAGTTTTTATATTAAATTATAGTAAATTACACTTTGTCACCTGAAAGTAGTTTAATCTGCCTTTGATTAGTTCTTATAATAATTCAATTGTGTCCTGTTTTGTGCAATCAACCCCCCTAAGATTGCAATACTGAAGAGTATCTATCTATCTATCTATCTATCTATCTATCTATCTATCTATCTATCTATCTATCTATCTATCTATCTATCTATCTATCTATCTATCTATCTATCTATCTATAATATAACCTTAAATTCCCTCTGTTTTGTACAGTAAACCTTCCTAAAGATATTAAATGCTACTGACGTATGAAGCATGATAGTACCAATGTTTAACATTTCTAATAATCAAGAATAGTGATTATTATAGTAAAACGATGTTGAATTACTCCTTCTCCTGCTGCTGCTCTTTTTCATATTGTTTGGACTTTTGTCATCTATCTATCTATCTATCTATCTATCTATCTATCTATCTATCTATCTATCTATCTATCTATCTATCTATCTATCTATCTATCATATAAAATAAAATTTTCTCTGTTTTGTGCAATAAATCTCCCTAACTATAAAAGTTTTACTGATAATGGCGTATGAAATATAATAGTACCAATGTTTAACATTTCTTATAATCAAGAATAATGATTATTGTTGGAAAAAATATGTTGAATTAGGTTTAACTTTATTGTCATGACACAAAATTAACTAAACAATGAACAGATTCTACAATAGAAAACTGTGCGATGTATGGTATGGGCAAGAACTGATAAATAGTACAGTAGAGTAAGTGTGATTTTATAGACAACATGTAAAACAGGGCAGTATGTAGAGTTTATATGTTTTCATTTGAAAAACAGATGATAAAAAGACAGAAGGGCCTTAGAGACAGTGGCCTGTATTTTCTGCTTAAGTCACTTCTGTACTATGCTCACACAGTCAATATTTTTGATAACTGGTGCAAGAATTTGTAAAGCAACCCCCCCACCCCCTCGAATTCCCCAAAACGCAAACATGCCTGATGCCTTTTCTCCCCTAATTTAACGTGAGCAGTTAAATGTTAGCTTTCATCACAGTAAAAGCATCAGTTCTCCCATATATCCACATTAGCTAGAGATCAAAGCCAGTTCAAGGAAGCAGCGTTAAGTCTTAGTGCCAAGGTAATGAGTTTTTTCTTCTTCTTTTTTCCACTGCTTGTCTCTCTTTTTTCTCGAGCCAGCAGTATCTCTGCAGAGTGGGATGGTCCCGGGTCCCCCGCCCCCCCGTGCCTCTGATGTGTGTTGACCCCTGCTAGTAAAAAAAAGGACGCATACAAATACCAAAACATGCTGCCTGTGGGTGCTCAATGGCACACAGATATTTTGCAGACATACAAAATGCAAAGGAGTGTTGCAATGATCTGCCCACACACACACACAATAAAACACACACCCTCTTTCTCTTGCATACATACTTGTGCATCCTCACTCTTAGAGCAAGAATTAAAGGCCTCTCTGATCAGGACTCGCCCCTGTCTCCCCCGTCTCGCTAAGAGCACCGAGGCTGGGTCCCTGTCACTTTAACAACATGAAATTACAACCCAAATGGGATGTCAGGGGTTAGCAGTGTCTCTAAGAGAACTATGTGAATATATATCCTCCTATGGACATGCCCCCGTCTTGACCTCCCCCAGGAACAAGAAGTAACCCGGTGATTGGCGTTTTTACAGCCAAATTAAACCGTCTTGCAGCCCGCTGAAGGCAGGAGGAGAAAGCAGCCATTCCAAAATTAGTGAGCCATCATCATGACAGAAAGTAGCGGGGACATGGTGTCATCCAGCTACTGTATCGATTAACCCATAAATAGTATATGGCCTCTACGCTGTGGCTCTCCCAGGCTTACACTGTAAATGGAAGTTATCTCAGCTGTGCTTCTTTCTTGCTTTGCTGATATCTAGAGACTGCAACCTGACATTATGCGTATAATTAGTTTAATGCAAATGATACCTTTGATGTTTTAGTGTTTTAACGTTATTGTACTAATAAAAGTGTGCAAAACAATGTCAAGTATTTAGTTTAAGGAAAAAATAGCACAGTTCTCAAAGGCTGCATTATTTAATTGTAATTGTATGTAGAAAGTTTGCATATTTTCCAAAATATTTAGATAATTTTTTTAAAGGATTATGTGAGATTCTCTTTTGTGTCAGGTAGATCTGCCGTATTATTCCTCTCTTCTTGCTCCTGACACCAGGATTATCATAAAAGAGAAACGTCTGTCAAGCCCGCATTGATTTGCACATAAGTTCGCCCAATCAATCTTAAAGTTGCGATTAAAAAGCACGAGCTGCTTCTATTTTTCCACTGAAATCTTTTGGCACGAAAAGAGAGAGGCCTTTCAATTTCATAGCCTCCAGAACACTCAAGTATTCATTGCGCTCTACTTTTTGCTTTCAACCTCTCTGCGGGAGGCAGGACTCATGACATCTATGTATGCTGCTCCTATTCACGATGCATTCAGCCTTCAGATGTGTGCTGCAAGTGATCCCTCAATACCATCAAATTGCTCTTATTGGCTCGCACCCAGTTATGGGCCTGTCCAGAGAGGCAGCACAGTCCAGTA
Source organism: Chromis chromis (assembly GCA_900302755.1). Taxonomy (NCBI): domain Eukaryota; kingdom Metazoa; phylum Chordata; class Actinopteri; family Pomacentridae; genus Chromis; species Chromis chromis. Next base: position 7,226 of record OMNN01029558.1, read on the forward strand.
GCAGAGTGCAAAACTGACAGCTTTGTTCTCACGAGGAGTCCCATTCAGCGGCGCTTTGTCCAAACTAAGGACCAATCTTCTATAATGTGGTAAAGTTCTCGCTATTCTCACAAAAAGGCCTCCAAAAAGGCGAACAAAATGACACTGGATAGGGCTTTCCATTTATTTCCTGCAAAACAGACACTGGTGTTTGTTTGTGTGCGCGCATGCTTTGTTGACTTATCTGTGTATTCATGTGGCTACGTTCATGTGTGAGTGCGGGTGCATAATGCATGGCCCTGTTGAGAAGAGTGATTGCTTTATTCCTGCCTTGTAGGTGCTATGGGGGCCAGGGCTGTGTCTTTGGGCAGCTGTATGGATGGCTTGAGGAGGTCTCCATCATTCATAAAGCACACTCCTACATGTAGAATTGATCTTGCAAAGAAACAGGGTGGCAATAGCAGTTCATCAGTCTTCCCCGACCACAAATCACTCCGAGGTGTCCCCCCCGGGGGAGAGGTGACACCATTGTCAGTGCAGCGGTCCCCTCGGACAACAGAAAGGGGCAGGGCAGGAACTCTCGCTCATACGGTGGCCCCGAAGTGTCCGGCAAAATGTGCACAGCATTTGTGTAGATGCATTGCAAATATCCGCACTATAAATAAGACTATTATAAATACTTTGGGTGACAATGCAGCTAAAATTAAGCCGTAAAAATGCTCGGACTCTTTCTATTATCTGTCTGAAAGCAGCTTTTTCTTACATCACTATCGCGGTCAGTAAAGTGTGCAGAACGGATATATCTGAAGCCACTGATTATTCAAAAGTAGATGGAGGCACAATTGCTACATTAGCTCATTTTTCAAGAATCGGATTAATTTTGAAAATGCACCGACGCAGCAGGTGCCGAAGTCAAACAGGTTTTATAAAGGATGCATAATTAAAGCTACCTTTACTCATAGTGTTTAATATATGCACCTCTGCCTATTAATAACCCCGGTCATTAATTTGTATAAATCAGCTATGTATGGCACCGAGTAATTTCCACTCCTGTAAAGAGAATTGGTGAGATGAAGCTCTTGCCTTTGGCCTTGGGTTTGCGCATTACACTCATCTTACATTAGGGCACATGCTTCTCCTGTTCCTCCTCCTCCCGCTGCCGCTCGTCCTCATACCGTTTGGACTTTTGTCATTGATCTTCATTCTAAAATAATCTCTTATCATTTCTCACTGTAAGCCTGCAGAAAAACCTTTTCCAGATCCCAATTCATTAGCCTCACACTGAAAATAGAAAAGCTCAGGGAAAGGTGGACATGTGATGAAGGCTCAGAGTAAGCACCTTCATAATATGTCCACCGATCCACCTTAAACACTCGTGATCTTTCTTTAAAGCTCCTGACATGCTACAGATTTCTCTTTTGGGCACGTCGGGTTGCCCTAAAGCGTGGACTATTCAGATTTAATGCTGTCACTCTCCTTTCGCCCTCCGTTATTAAGCCATATAGTTCAGTTTTCAGTTCATGTCTTCATTAAAAAAACATTAACATTCACAAACTGAATGGGTCAGGCATTGAAAAGGTCTCCTTAACATTTCTCAGTGCTTCTCCCCAGACAGCCAAACAAGCAACTCTTTCTCAATCATTGTCCAGACAGAGGAGAGGAGAAGAGAGGAGAGGCACATGTGTGTGTGTGAGACGAAAGTAGATTTTTATAATTCTGCGGTAAATTATTAGGAAAAATCGCTAATTTGATACGGTTCATCCTTTAGGGGTGGTAGATGACTCCACACCATTTCAATTAGCACACTTCTGATTGTAGAGGCAGAACTCGGGCGATTGATCAAGTCTCTCTCTCTCTCTTCTTCTCTTTCCTTGCCTCATTGCCCAAAAGACCCTTTTAAAATATTCAGGTAGATTATGAATGGTTACACCCCTATCTATTTATATCTCCTTTATTGACAGTACTACATTTATATGAAGTCAAGGTGAGGGATTTAATTTAAGACTCTCGCAGAACTGCTCAGAATATTTAGAAAGAGACTGATTAGGGAACGATGATGTATATGATTAACACTTCTCACAGGAAAAGTTGAGCACAGGATCAGTTTTAACTCGAAGTGCGGATTTGCTGGGGTTTTTTGCTGGCACGCACGAGTCTGAACAAATTCCGGAATATTTCAATAAGTTTTTCGGGAGCTGTGGTCTCACTGAGTGACTAATAATTGTGGCGTTACCTTGTTACAGAAATTCAAAGCTATGTCTGGCACATCGCTCCTCTGATGTCACGTCAGTCTGCTTAGTGCTGTCAGCTTGTGTTTGAGAGAGGGGCTGATTCCTCTCTTTCCTCTTCCTTTACAGGCGGGGAACATAAAAGGGAGGATGTTTATGATGGACGGGCAGCTTTTTAAAGAGAAGCATCACAGGGTGTTGGATGGGAGGGATCCGAATCAGGACGTCTGTGATGTGACGAGACAGACAGGAACATCCTTCTCCCCGTGTTGAGATGTCAAGCAGGGGGAGTCTTAGCGGAGTAGACAGTATCATCACTCTCCGGAGTGAAGCAAGAATTCGCAGGGGAGCAGAGGAGTGGAGGGACAGTGGTGCAGAGCGGGCGTCGTCTCTGTGCCACGTCGGCCTGACTTTCGTGTCAGGTTGGGCTTTTTTCAGTCTTGCTTATAGTTTTTGTTACCTTGCTCATTTGTAGCTCTGGAGGTATGACTTTGCACGGCAGTTCCATGTGCAATCTTACTATTTGTGTGTAACGATAACACAATGTTTATCTGTAAAAAACACAAACATTGCATGAGGTCCGACACCATCGTGGCAGTGCCTGACTCCTCCTAACTTCTGGTAATACAGAAATGAGCAAAAAAGTGGAACATGGGTAGAGCCATGCAAATGTCACTTGGCACTCAAAGCAGCTATGCTCATAATTATGCATAAGTTTACATCTTTATACAATTTAAATGGCTGACTTATATGAAAATTCACACCCCGTGTAGCTGTCATGAACAGGAAACTTAGCTATAGACACCAAAACTGTTTTTGTACCAGGCTGTAAACATGTTTATTTCTGCTGTGAAGTTTGACATCTTAACATGGGGGTTTATGGGGATTCACTCTTTTAAAACTAGCCTCAAGTGGCCATTTGAGGAACTGCATCTCCAGAGGTTCATACTAGGTAAAAAGAAAAGAAAATCAATACTGATACACACTGTGTACTAGAAGTACTCTTAAAGTAATAGTTAAACATTTTGGGAAACAGATGTATTTGCTTGCTGAGAATGAATCAATACCACTCTTATACGCAAAATATAATGAGACGGTTGGTTTAACTTAGTATATTATCTGCAAACAAATTATAAATATGTCCAAGGGTGACGAAATCAGCCTAATAGTGTCTCTAAAAGCTCATTCTTTTCTTCTAGATTTTTTTTCCAAATCTGTACAAAAACTGAAGTGTAAAAACGGCAAATTCTTGTTTTATTGGGAAGACTATAACTATGATTACAACACCCAGCGGCTGCAGTCGGCCAAAAGACATTTTGGCACATAACCCATTCCAGTCTTTTTATTGCCATTCAGACGTTAGAGTGGTGTAAAAAGTGAATAAATGCATTTTCCAAATGTCTAACTATTGTCTGGAAGTCTCTCTCTCTGGGCATTGAGCAAATCCCTAAAAAACTCATCTTGGTCTATCACAGATACATATTTAGAAGTTTGTTTCCATGAAAATAATCCATTTGCGTCTTAAAATGGCTCAGATGTAACCCAAAACTGTTGCTTCCTTTAGATCGTGAAGTCCCCACCTCTTTATCCGCTGCAGCTCAGGCACAGCAGCTCACCTATGCCTCTGCTCAAACACTGTAAAACTACTTAACGCTGTACAAAGTTAAGTTGTAATGTTGGAGTAATTCAGTCGTACATATTCAAACCAGAAACCAGTTTTTAAGAATAAAAATGATTCAGAAAGCCCCAACCCATGTTTGTCAAGTATGAAACCCTGCAAGTCTGAGTTGTTTGTTTTCGAGACATTGGTACGCTGCAGCTTCAAGTTGGAAATGCTCAGCCACGCACTGACTGCTTATTTCGCTCATCTTGTAGCATAAAAAACACGATATGGGTTTCTAAAAAGGTAAAAAGACAAAAAAAAACCTTTAAGAATCTTAAGGATGATTAAAAACAGGTGGTATGATACAACAACTCGTCTTTGGATCCAGTTTGTCCCTTCCATGAGATGAACCAAAGCACCAGAACAGACATGCTGTTAAACTTTGCCTGCTCCTGTCTACAGATGCACATCATGAGGAGCTTCTTTCCTCTTGAATTACAGTTGAAAGACATTCCACTCTTAGAAATAATCTGCATAAATTTACACCTTTTAAAAATGTGAATGTTCTGTCTTTCTCCTCCTCTGCCTCTTATCCTGTTTGGTAATTAGCCTTTGACCCCCCTGGGCTCACGCAGGCGTGAAGATTGAAGGACAGAGATAGTTTAAGCGATGGATTTGTCATAGAAATTTCTCATCAGCCTGAAATCTTGAGGGCAGAGCTCCCAATTTATTACATTATAGAGCACATCTTGTAGCACTATCACTTAGGAAGGAAGTGTCAAGCAGAATCTGGCTTTGACTGTCGTGCCAACTCCATTTGCCGGGGTTTTACAGCGTGCCCCTTGACTTTGCCATGTGTGGAGAATCACTGGATGCTGGTGATGGGCAGTAATTCCCTTGCCTATATGAGAGAGTGATCAGAATTCATATTAGCATCTTTACACGCTGATGGCAGCCTGTCACTCCAGGTGCCAAGTGGTCTCCTTGGACTGCAGTCAGTCACTCGCGGGGAGGAAGCTGCTTCCCCATTTTTATACTGCTGGAGAGAAAACATGTTTAGTTCCATTAGTTCCATTTGGATGACAGAAAAAGATATTTAGCTAAGTCATATCAGATTTTTTATCACAAGCAGATTTTAGCTATTGCCATTTTATGGGCAGCGTGAAGCCTCCTCGTGTCTGTGTACACTCGCAGGATTTCACAAAGCAAGCCTCTTTATGCACATTTTCTGTTAGCAGCCTGTGATTCTGTTGTATTGGTTTCTCTGTCTGTAATTTCACGAGATTAATGACACTGTCACACACTTGTGAAGCGTCCTTAACTAAGATTCAGCGGCATAATGTCCACTCCATCTTTGTTTCATTTTTCCCATTCAAACGGCGTTCCAATCAGCTTTAGGCCATCTTGAATCCCTCCTCGTTCTGGCTACTGCGCACTGATGGTGCCAGTGTTGGAAGGAGAGTGTTTTTGCCAAACAGATGGAAAAGCATCACTGTGTTGCACACACACACAGACACACACACTCCTCTCTTGGTGATTTCATGGCCTGCATTGACATTCAGTCATTCATTACAAAGTGAATTAATGTGCCAGAGTTGCAGTTTTCCCTTAAAAACAGATGTCGGCGGAACATCTAATTAAGCAACACACCAAATCACTGCAGCTCGGTCATCTCCAGCCATTTTTTGCTTCTGTGTGAGGAAGTCCTTCTCACAAAACTGCATAGTAAAGCTGTTTCTCGTGTGGATTGGGCTAGCTAGATGTTGTGGCTGTGACCTCGGTGCCCAATAACCTAAATCACTATTTAAATTATTCACACAATAACGACACCGGAGCACTCCATTATGAACATTATTGCTGAGAAATGGGCTGGGCTGAGGTGAAGGATGAGTCTTATCTTTCGCTGTCAGTCGGGGCATTAGTCATGGTAACGGGTCCCTCAGACCTGTGTTCGGGGTTTTCATTGAGCTTTACATAGCAGATTTATCACAGATCACCGGCTGATGTCAACGTCCTAACGATGAGATGAGATGACCGTCGAAAGCTGTTTAGCTTCAGTATTGAAATTTAAGCTCCGGTTGATGCAGTATGTGGATATAAACGTGTGATCTGTGAGACGGTGTCAGTTTAATGTAAAGTAGCCGTACGGAGTAACAACAGTGTCAAAATTAAATGTTTTACAGATAGCAACGACCAGATTGGACGCTGCACCACTTTGACATTAACATCTACATTTACCACGGCTCAGGAGTTAATGAAACTTCACAGACGGAGAGGGAAAAAAAACTTTCCATTTGAACCAAACAAGACAGAAGAACGGAAAGTGTTTTCTCTGTCATTGCTCTTTTTTCCCTGTCAAGAAGCCAAACTCAATTTATGTCAAACAAGGTTTAAAGGACCTTGGGATTAAAGCCATAAACTGGCTGCTGTCAGACCTGAAGCCCTGCTAACAATTTAGTGCCAAACCGACGTTGTTCAATATCATTTCATATTATATCATGTCACGACACAGTGACAGCTACACATCAGCCCAGTCACAGCTGGTTTGCCCTGAAGAACTCCTCCGATGTCGGCTCCAATCGAAGCTGACTCCACTTTGCTCTGATCTAAAATGGGAAATCTATCTGAAGTACTCTGCGGGGAGCGGCTACAGCTTTTGGTAACGAATGCTAACAGGTCGATCAAATAATGAGAAGAGATATTTGGGCGGTGGGTGGGGTGGGATGGGGTTAGAGAGGCGCTGTAATGGGCCTGCCAAAAGCCTTCACCAGCTCCATTATAACAGCTAGAGACAGTGCTAATGGAGTACTCACCTATACGCAAACACAAAATAGCTACAGTGGAATCAGCAGCATACAACTCAAATGTTTCTCCGTTTTTTTTTCTCTCTGCAAATGCGGCTGTGATGCCAGTTCAGCCTGTTTCTTGGCGTTAAAAGCCACATTGATGTGGATACGTTTTGAATGTGGTGAAATTTTTTCCGTTAACACTTGCATTTTCACATTTTTGCAAGGGTTTTGCCATCAATACTGAAATATCAGCATGCTTAAATCTTTTCTCTTGAACACACACAGACCACTTGAATGGAAAACTTTAAGCAATTTGAACAAAACATCTTTTTGTCTTTTGTGGTGTGTTACAAGCATGAGGAAGCAAGTCAGGTATTCAACAAAAGAACACCTGAAAAATCACATGTCTGAAACCACATTTTGACATAGCGAAAGAATTTGAAAACACCAGGTTGTCGAATCCACAATCTTTTAATCACACATTTAATACAGGAAAACTGTCCACATAAACAGCAGCATATATGTGGGATTATACTAAATAAGCTATAATATAATGTGCAAATCGTATCGTATATAGCAACATTAGTGTACATTATATACATTATTTCATCATATATACATATATTTCCAAAATGTCTGTTTTTGTAAGTGAAGAAGACCAGCCTTGTTTTCCATCTTGGAATCAATGCATTTCTTAGCTAACCCTACTGGTTTTTTAATGGTCAATAATGCTTAAGAAGCAAAAAATATCCTCAAATCAAAATAAAACACAAGAAAAGAACATTTAACATTGCATTCCAACAACACTGTCTGAGTCACGATGGACTTTTTTTGTTGGAAGTCTTGTCTTTTTGTTGCACACTTCCTTCTTCCTCCTCGAAACCTAGTGCCTGCATAATGCTCAGTGCAACACGGTGGGTGATTTCGCTCGGACATTTATACTAGTGGCAGCTCACGTAGCTTTGAGCCACTAGCCTCATGCAGTGATATGAAGTGGGCTACTGAGGTCTGGTCGGCTCACTTCTTTCAGATTTTATTCATTTTCAGAGTTGCAAGTCTGCAAACTCGACCACCGTGGACTCGAATAATATCGCTCTGGGCAACTAAGCAGACTTCCTGCGGCTCCCCATAGAGTCCCAAAAGTCTTGAAACAACTTTTTGTTTCATCTGGTTCTCCACAAGACTTTGATGTGCAAAATCTGTGGAGGTCTCCTTTATGTATGCAGTTAATCTTAAAAGTTCATATTTTCCAGATTTGGTGATACATATAAATGTGCTAAATAATCTAAATTTATTGTATACATATGTGTGTTGTATATGTTGAATCATGTAATTCAAACATACACCGATCAGCCACAACATTACGACCACTGACAGGTGAAGTGAATAACATTGATCATATTAGTACTATGTGGTGTTCTGCTGGAAAAACCTTTTGGCATCTGTGTTGATGAGACTTAGACACCCAAATAAACATTGTCCCAGAACAAGCACACTCCCTCATGCAAATGGAAATCCCAAAAGTCAGTGGTCTACCCCCGCAGGAAAATGCACCCCACCACATGGCAAAAACATAAAATAATCAGGAACATCTTGAGGAACATGACAATGGCCCAAGATATTGATCTGACCTCTTCCTAGACCCCATTGTGATCAAGCATCAACAGGATGCAGTGGAACAAGTTTGATGGACAGAGGCCCCACTGCACAAGCCAGAGTACCCAAAGGATCTACTACCAACATCCTGGTGCCAGACCCCATAGGACACCCTGAGAGGTCCTCTTGTCCATGCCCAATAGTTCAGAGCATTTATGACCACATAAAGGGGACCAACACAATATTAGACAGGTGGTCATAATGTTATGCCTGATCGGATTTCATACAAGCAGTAACCATAAACATGTATGATTTAGTTTTTTATTAATATTATTTTAACATACAGTACTCTGCAAAGATTTTAGACACTAAAAGCAAAATAAGCAAACTTTCAAAAGCAGTGCTATGTAATGTGAATTTGCGAGCTTCATGCAAAGTTGACTAAACAAACTAAATCAACATAACATCTCCTAGGTATTTGACAGGTAGAATTTGTTCCAAAATTCTTGGACAACTTGCCACAGTTCCTCTGTGGATTTCGCCTGTTTCAGTTTTCTGTGTCTTCATGTAATACCAGATTGATGCTAGATGAGAATCTAAACAGTTAAATGCCTAAATGCACAGTGCCGAACGTTTCCACCCATATAAGCAGTTAATGAGAGTGCCTTATGTTACCCTATAAAGTCCCAAAATAAAAGAACAAATAATAATTGCTCTTAGTGCATAATATTCATACACAACATTACTTTATGTTCTCTGTGTGTCAACAAATGTGGTCTTAAATGTGCACAGTTATTATTGTAGCTACCAAAATACACTATGTTTTCACAAGAGGTGAATGTGCATAGACGGTGATGTTGACACAGCGGCTCAGTGGTTAGCGGTGTCTCCTCCTTCTCGTAATAAAGAGTTCAGGGTTGAATGTGGTCATTTCTATGTGAAATTAGACACCTGGATTTTATAACGTGTATGAATGTTATTTTCTGTTATAGTATACACCGATCAGGCATAACATTATGACCACCTGCCTAATATTGTGTTGATCCCCTTTATGTGGTCAGAAATGCTCTGAACCATTGGGCATGGACAAGAGGACCTCTCAGGGTGTCCTATGGGGTCTGGCACCAGGACATTGGCAGTGGATCCTTTGGGTACTCTGGCTTGTGTAGTGGGGTCTGTCAATCAAACTTGTTCCACTGCATCCTGTTGATGTTTGATCAGAATGGGGTCTAGGAAGTTTGGAGGTCAAATCAACATCTCGGGCCATTGTCATATGCCTCAGGATGTTCCTGATTGTTTGATGTTTTTGCCATGTGGTGGGGTGCATTTTCCTGCGGGGGTAGGCCAGTGACATTTGGGATTTCCATTTGCATGAGGGAGTGTGCTTGTTCTGGGTAAATGTTTGTTTGGGTGTCTAAGTCTCATCAACACAGATGTTAAAATCCAAGGTTTTCCATCAGAACACCACATAGTACCAATATGATCAATGTTATTCACTTCACCTGTCAGTGGTCATAATGTAGTGGCTGATCGGTGTATAGTATATGCATGTTTATATCAGCTGTCATAGCCCAAGTAGTCTCAGAAAGCTTGTTAAATTTCAAACCTGCAAGTTTCTTTCTCTACAGGAATTTTAGATGTAGATTTGTCAGTAAAGATGCACACTGGAGGCCTCGTTCTGGGCCTAACACCCCTATTGCACTGCACATCACTGTTTCTGTGTGTACACTGCTCTCTGCGAGTCCCTTTAAGTAAAACCTCTTGAGCAGGGGGGGGAGGAAAGATAGAGGAGATGTGAGACTGCAGGAGCAGAAGGACGATGGGACAATTTGTACAATCGGAAGAGAAGGCAGAGAAGGAGAGTGACAGAGGGAGGGTGAAACCTCCACGTGTTTGATGGTGATTGGAGACATCACTTACACAAACAATGAGGCGGAGGATGACAACATCTTCTGCATGACGAGTGTGTTTGTGAAGGCTGTCCTCACACAACGGAATGGCACTTTGAATCAGCCTCACGCCACGGACGCGTGCGCACACTGACGTGCACAAACACATCTAAACATACATGCGTGCACAAAGAGATTTTCACTTCCCATTTTCCAGCCCGACATCATGTAAAGTGTGTAACCACAAGAGGTGGGGTAGGAGACTCTGGGTCACTTTGTAAGAGGAAAGGATGCACCTTGTTTGTCAATCAATATACAAGAAAGGTGGGAAATAAACTCCGGTGTTGGAGATATGGTCTCATCTGTAACGCAGGATCGCAACAGAACTCTGCTCGGCCTCCTCTCTCCGTCTTCGCTCACACTTCCTGTCTTTCTCCCCCCAAACGTAAATGGCTTTGACAACTCACTGGTCTATGGCCATTCCACAGCACTATCCTTTCATTCGCCTTCCCCTTTAGGGTAATGTGATTTTACACAGTGGAAGTGGAGGCTCTCACACATCCAGGATCAGTGAGCTGAGCAGACACGCCAACATGCTCCACAAGTGGGCTCTATTTGGGTTTGCCGCCTCAGATGTGGCCACGATTTAAGAGGGGTACGAGAAATAAACGAGAGTGTAGAGGTCCTCAGACACAATGTTGAAGTTGTTAAGTAACTGCAATTCCCCTGTATCTCCTTGAAATTTGAAAATGTCTCTCTGAAATTCATGAACAGACCAAAAATGCATGATAAGTAATCCTTATCAGCACAATAAATAGCATTAATCTCACTATAAGTATGTTTGCTTGCTCAGATATGATTTAACTCTTGTCCAAGATGATGACTTTATGTGGTAGTTTTAAGTTCCTCAAAGATCTGACACTTCGACAGCTTTTTGATTTGATTAAGAGCCTTAAAGTTGGTTTCAAATTTAAAGATTCTCTTCGATCATTGACTGAACCCCTAAAAACTCATCTCTGTGCAGCCGTTACTTAATTAGAGGGAGTTTCCTGACAAAAAAAAAAAGATCTTCTTCCCTTAAAATACCCGTGGACCTATGAAGTCCCCTCCTCTTTCTCCACTTGCTGCAGCTCAGCACACCAGCTTACCTATAACTCTACTCAGACACTGTAAAACTATTACTAACAGTAATTTATAATGCTGGAGTAATTTAGCCGTACATGCTCAAATTGGAAACTAATTCTAAAGAAGAATAATGATCTTAAAAGTTGAACCCTGCGAGCTGATGGGATTGGATGCAGACTGTCATTGGTACACTGCAGTTTTAAGGTGGAAGCACTCGGCCATGGTGCTGACTTCTTATTTTGCTCATAATGTGCCTTCCAGCATATATGTTAACATTTTAACAAGGTAAAAACTTTGATTTTTTTCTCCATAAGTAGGTCTTTAAACTAAGCAACAAAAAATTTAAGTTTTCGAGAAAACATCCTTTGTTATTATTTAGAATACCATTTGAAAAACCTCATTAGAATTGTATGGGTGTGGTTTGATTAGACTTGACTGGTCCACCCCTAATATCTGACTCAATTTAATTTCACTTCAGATCAGTGAAAAGATCAAACATAAATAAACAAAAACTGAAATCTCTCCTTTTATATAATCAGAATGCTTCTGACTTATTTAGGGAAGATTTTGCACCACCACAGGACCCCATTTCTCATTGTAACAAACTAATCAAGACTACAGATTTTCAGGGCCTATTGCTTAATGTTTATTTTGTTGGTCTCATCATAAGTGGTACAAAAAGTCTGCCTATAATGAAACAGACTTTCATGTTTTTCGTTTCAAATATAATAAGTTGTTTCAAGGTTTATTTTCAAATCATAATTTGGTGGATTATTCTTTCATATTTCTCAAAACCTTCAGACAAAGGGAACAATACAATTATATGAATTGAAAGTATGATGTAATGAGGCCACATTTATTCTTAGATTCTTTTGTAGGTAGTAAACAAGAAAACATAAATGACCACTTTATTCTGATAACTATTATATTTTTGACACTTTGTAAGTTTTGTCTTTTTCTTATGTGCATTTAATTAATTCTAAGACAACAGCATTCCCTAAGTCTTTGGTATGTTCTGTATGAAGAATTGAAGCTAAACAATTTAAACAGATGTAAACATTTTTTTTGTTGGTCACTGTCATTTTCTCTTTTTATTCTAACATTTCCCTAATTTGTGTTATTTTAAAATGATTTTCTTTTCTTATACTTGTGTGATTACCATTATTTGTCATTATTTTTCACATACAGGCATTCTAAATGGATGTGGTCACTGGAGAAAAAGCCCCTGTTTTTTTCCTCCTGCCCTTTCCCCTCAGAGGTCAAAGTTCAGAGTCACACACACAACAGCACCACTGGAGCTGATCATTTTTCAGTGCTCAGTGGAGCAGATGATGCAGACATGGGGCTTGAACACAGTCCTTTAAGTAAGACTAGTGCACACTGGGACGCCCTGTAATATGGATTATGTTGTAGATCGAAAATTTCCCTAAACAGATGTCATACAGTGTGCTTACTGCAGCATGTTTCGCACTTTTAGTCATTACCGCACAGCCCAGTGCCACCACACATGCTGTCCTCTACATAACACATCTCCTCCTCAGGTGTGGTCCTCCTAGTTACAGACCATCAGCTGTGCAATCCACCATATTCTACTGCCAGGCTAATAAATGGCTTGTGTCAGAGGCAGTGTCAGTCTATTGGTTGCTCATTTTGAGTTTGTCTAGGGGTTGGAGAGGAGCTTTGCATTCTCCGCCGCTCTGCTCAGTGACTGGCAAAGTCCTGACTTTATTGATTTCTTTCTTCACTGCTCTTTGTCAAAATATCCAACTGCAGACCTTAAAGACCTCCGCCATTGCTCGACATCTGCAGCCACACACGGCTTCTCTTATAATGGTCGACTCCGGCACTTTGTTTTTTGAAGGAGGGTGGTGGTGGTGGGGGGGTAGGAAGGGATGATAGGCTGTGTGAGTGGAAGATGATTGGAGAACACAATCTAAAGCCTCAGCAGCTCTCTCTTTCTCCCTTTCTACCCCCTCTGTTTCCCTCTGTATCTCTCTCCCTCCCTCTCTCTCTCCCTCTATCTTTCCAGTCTGACACAGAGAAAATATTGTACACTGACTGGCTCCCATTGAATCCACGTTGTGATTCATCGCCCAATTTCAAACTGCCAAGCAGCTAAATTGCACCAGGTCTGCCAAAATTCATCCCAGGAACACGCAGGAGATGTGAAAAATTAAATGTCATCGTGGCACAGTGGAAAACTTTCACCTCTCATCGAGCAGAATATGCTCGCTTCATTCTGTACTGATGGATGATGGCCCGGGGCTATACTTAACCTACTTAGTAATGTCATGTACCGCAGAATGTGTTTACTTTTGAAAAATAGTGAGAAAACATAAACTCTATCAGAGCTTGACATCTACGCATTCTTCCTCCAAATAAAGTGGCTTTTTATGTTGATGCAGGAATGAATTTTCCCCTTCATCAGACTTGTTTGCTGTATATCATGTGCTAACGCTGGATGTGTAAAATAATGTAGGCCAGCTGAAAAGACAGATACTGTTGCTAAATATTAAGGGATATCTGTTAGGCTTCACTGCTTACTGGTAGATTATAATTTTTTTTTCCTCACATGGCTACACTTTAGGTGCCAATTTGAAGTTTTATCAAGGAAAGTTCAGACAGTCCAGACATTTTGAAGAGATAAAGGTACATTATTGAGCGTGAATGAGAGAGAGGGCGAGAGACAATGGGCTGAAAAGCAGAGGAAGGATAAGGTTGGGAGGCAGGGAGAGGGTAGGAGGGCTGAGCGATGACTGGCTACTTTAGCAATTAAAATGTGGGGCAAAGACACAGAGGCTTGGTTTGACCGAGAGACTGCACCATTCATCATCCCAGCTGCCATAAAGCAGCAGTAGATGGAATCTTTGATTTGAGCTTCACAGGAACATAAATCAAAATCCAAACCATGGCCTGTCAGGGCCATCGCCAGAATAACCCATTTGAGAGAGAGAAAGAGGAAGAGAGGGGAGGTAAGGTTGGAGAGAGTAAAGGTAGTTACTTTTCTGGCTTTGCACTCCATCCCGCGCAGACACACACAAAGACAGATACAGTTTACAGACACACACCTTTGTCCCTCCATATGTATTTGATGTTCAGATGCAGCTGCCTCACACCCCGCCACAATATAGAATCGCGGGATCATTGATCAAGTGGCTGGGTCCTGTCAGTGGCCGGTGGTGTGCCTGACCCGCCCCGCCCTGCCAACATCTCCCCCTCCTCTCTTCATACCCTCGAATACAAGGCAGAGAACAAGGAAGTGAGGTCATGCCGCGTGTACATCCATCCATCTAAATAGCATGACAACGACAGCTAATAAATCATTCATTCATTGTTTAATCTATTGTCTGCCCGGGCAAAAGTCATGTGGCTGATATGAAGACAGATTTACCCCATGCAGGTGGGGCCCGTTGGAGAGAGATTTTTACTGTTACTGGTTTCCTTATCAATTAGTAATGTGTTCATTATACCTTGGAGCAATTAAAAGCACTAATGATTGAAATAACACGGAGGGTCTTTTATCAAGCCAGTGCCAAAGTAATTTAAGCCAATTTAGTCATACATTTTATTTTTGCTGGAGGCTTTGGGGGTTTCAAACACTGTGATTTACTTACTTTGCTGACTGAAAGATGAATGATTGCTAATCTACCAGTTATTTCAGCATCACATTCACCTGCACAT
>OMNN01029569.1:0-13462 GCA_900302755.1 Chromis chromis
AGCAGGCTAATAAATATTTAAAGGTTGATGCTATTTAAAGCAAGTTCTCATTGGTATAATGTAATATAACAGACAAAACTAACTGTTAGCTCATTTTTTTTAAACACCAGTGGCAAGTTTTAAAGTTGAGCAAAATGCATATTCAGGTTTGTCCAAAGTTTTTCATTTCAACTGAGATATCAACTTCCTGCTAAAAAGCTCAATTTAAAGCCTCATAACTGAACAAGAAAGTTGATGCTGGATGATTCGGAAAGATCTTTTGAAAGTCTCCTTGCAGCCAATGATTAAACCTCCAAAAACTAATTTCTGTGTATCAAAATTACATATTCAGGAGTGAAAATAGTCCCTTCCTGCCTTTAAAAACTGCTTAGATGTTCAATCCACTAGAATGTGCAGATCTATGAAGTCCCTGCCTCTTTTTCCATTCAATGCTTCCCACTCGCTGCAGCTTGGCTCCCCAGCTTTCACATACGACTCCACTCAAACACTGAAAAACTACTCGCTACACAAGGACAAATTGGAATATTGGATAAATATTGCAACACAAATTGGAAACTGGTCTCAGCCATGATGTTGAATGCTTATTTCACTCATGATGCGTCTTCAAGCAAAAAAACATGATATGGACATGTTAACAAGGTAAAAAAAAAACTTGATTTCTACCAGAGTGGGACAAGATTGTTCTACTTCAATCACTTCTTCAACTTCCACTTTCTGCCTTGTTGAGTGGATATAATCCTGGAGACACTGGACTGAAAAAAGTACTGCAAATTTTTACAGCTAATTGGTTTTTATAAACACCATCTTCAGGGAGCACAACGGCAAAACAAAGCATCTGCGACAACAGAACTCTATCTGGATTACACTCGCCGTTTTTAAAGCACTTTTTGATCATATAAATTGCGTTGCTTATGATGATGTGTCCCCTTCACAAATGCAAGCTTCAAAGAGCTCAATCCCCAAACTTCGGCTTTAAATTACCATAGAAATGACAAATCATGGTTGAAATCTCCGGCAGCTTTTTTTTACCCGACAGTCCTGAGCGAGCGCATGCAGGGAATGTTGGAGTGAGTTAGCCTACGGTCACAGTCTGATCATGCCTGCCAGGCTGTCGTCTTCAAAGGAAATCGCTGCTGAAGTTTAGGTAATTAGACAGAAGAGCTATCTACATCAGGCATCATCATACAGTACAGGCTGTTGAAAGCCCGCGTTGTCTCATCTCCTCTCTCCCTCTCCTCTCAGTAACACATATCAAAGGGAATTTCAGGGGTGATTAAAAGTTAAACTGGATCCTTAAAGGGGAATGCCAATGCTTTTCAGCCTCATGCATCTCTCTCTTTGTGCCCCCCTCCCCCCCACCATTGCTCGGTTCATTAGAAGTGCCAGGTCCTCCAATAGCAGGAGATGAGAGAGAATACTCGCACATGTACTATACGTGACGTGAGCTAACAGTTATTTAACATCAACACACAGTTCTTGTAGTAATAGTTTCGAATAGGACGTCAATATTTTTGATGTATGATTCTGTTTTCTTAAATCTGTGGATGAAAAAAGTTCAGTCAGTTTCTGCAGCTTCTGTTTATTAACGGGTGTGAAAGCACAATAGTCTTGGGTTACAAGACACTACTAAATAAATAACTAACCTTCTTTAGATGTAACAAGGTAAGTATTCGGTTGGGTTTAAGCACAAAATCAACATTTGGGGGGTTTGGGAAAGGTTAGAGGATCTTCGTTGCCAAGCTTACATTGATAATTATGGGGTCAATCTTCAGTTTTAAACAGGAAAACAACAGCGGTCTTACACGTTAAGTCCAGTGTTTTGTTGACCCATCCATCCACCCCATCTCCTCCCTATGCAGACTATGTGGCTCAATAACACAATCACTTGACCTCTTCTTTTGCCCCATTATAAATACTACAGACAAACACAGCAGCAGGGCTTTTTTTATGGCTTTTGGTTACTGAACAACTTGCTATGTGGTTGTTTAGTTATTTATTTGATTAAAGCCACATAGTGTTTCTTTCTTGTGCCCCGCTGTTGCTCGGTTCATTAGAAGTGCTAGGTCCTCCAATAGCAGGAGATGAGAGAGAATACTTGCATGTGTACTATATGTGACGTGAGCTAACAGTTATTTAACATCAACACACAGTATGATTCTGTTTTCTTAAATCTGTGGATGGAAAAAGTTCAGTCTACTCCTAAGTAATCCTTTTTAGATGGTAAATTGGTTGCAAATTTGGTTGGGTTTAGGCAAAAAAATCAACATTTTGGGGGTTTGGGGAAAGATCATGTTTGTCTACTTGGGTTAGAGGACCTTTGCCGCCAAGGTTACAGTGATGATCATGGGCTTAAGGTTAACCTTCAGTTTCAAAGTAAGAAAGAAACAGCAGTCTTACACATTAAGTCCAGTGTTTCGTTGACCCATCCATCCACCCTGTCTCCTCCCTATGCAGACTGTGTCACAAAAACAAAGTTACATGACTTCTTCTTTTGCCCCATTATAAATACTACAAACATAGCGACACTTTTTGAAAGTGTTGGTGAAAGCTGAGACCAACAATGTCTCACTAGAGGTTACTCAACAACAACGTATTATGTGGTTTTATATTCATTTGACTATAGCCACAAAGTGTTTCTCTCATAATTATTTAACATCAAAACATAGCTCTAGTGGTAATAGTTTCAAAAAGGACATTGATGTTTTCATGCATAACTAACCTTTTTTAGCTGTAACAAGGACAATATTTGGTTGGGTTTCGGCACAAAATCAACATTTTGGGGGTTTGGGGAAAGATCATATTTGTCTGCTAAGGTTAGAGGACCTTCATTGCCAAGGTTACAGTGATAATTAGGGGGTTAGGATTAACCTTCAATCTGAAACATGAAAGAAACAGAGGTCTAACATGTTATGCTATTATGCTTATATGCTATTGCCCCATTATAAATACTACAGACAAAGAGCAATAGGGCTTTTTGAGTATGATTCTGTTTTCTTAAATCTGTAGATGAAAAAATTGAGTCGGTTTTCTTCAGAGTGCAGCAGCTGCTGTTTATTAACGGGTGTGAAAGCATATAGTCTAGGGTTACAAGTTTCTTTACTTTACTTCTGTTATTTGGAACTCATTTCCTAACCACTAAAACAATTTGCCTTTCAGATCCACTGCTAATTACATAACTAATCATTTTTAGTTGGTTTGGTTGGGTTTCGGCACAAAATCAACATTTTGTGGGTTTGGGAAAGATCATGTTTGTCTGCTAGGGTTAGAAGACCTTCATCACCAAGGTTATTGTGATGATCATTGGGTTAAGATTAACCTTCAGTTTTAAAGAGGAAAGGAACAGCGGTCTTGCGTGTTAAATCTAGTGTTTTGTCGACCCATCCATCTACTATGTGGCTTCATAACAAACATCACCTGACATCTTCTTTTGCCCCATTATAAATACTACAGACAGACACAGCGGCAGGGCTTTTTGAGTATAACTCTGTTTTCTTAAATCTGTAGATGTAAAAGCTCAGTCTGTTTTCTTCAGAGTGCAGCAGCTGCTGTTTATTAACGGGTGTGAAAGCACAATAGTCTTGGATTACAAGTTTCTTTACTTTACTTCTGTTATTTTGAACTCATTTGCACACCACCAAAACAATTTGCCCTTCAATTCCACTGCTGGGCACGGCACTCAAAAATGCCTCTGTTTCCATCAGTAAAGTGCACTCAATACCACATTCTGGAGGTAATTTCCCCGAGGATGTGATTCTTTTCCTCTATTTTTCTCACTCTGAAGCACCCACATTCAGACTCACACACATGCACATGCCGTCTACATGCGTGCATGCATGCTTATGTGCTTTATTTATCTTTGTGCTGAGCAAACACCCTGCTGTGTTTCACTTGTTTCTAGTGTCATGATGATGAAAGGCACCTGCTGTTCTCAGCAGAAAACCCTCTCCACCCCATGTTACTGACATCCCACCTGCATTATTCACAAGTCTAGTGGTAATTCAGTCACTTCTTGGAGAGTCTTAGCTTTTGTGACACGAACTGAAGAGGAATTCTGGACAGCAGAGTGGATCCGTGCCCTCGTGTAACCTTTCCCGAAGAGAAAATAATGTGGATGATTTTCTAGTTACTTTACGTTCACCTTGTAAAATGCAACAATTATTCCCCCGCTGGTGTCTGAGATAAGCGTATCTCAGACTATATGAAATGTCTTTCCAATCATTTTATTAGGCTCGATGTAACTTAATTACACTGTTGTGATGCAGTGCAGAAATTACAGGACCAGTTTCAGTGCAAGATTTACTGTAAATGGTTTGTGTGTGTCAGATTCAGTTGTGTGTAGAGGTGCTTCTGAAAGGATGTGACAGTGCTGCTAAGGCTGATTTGAAAGATGAACAACCAATGCCAGCACTAGACAGCACTTATGAATCAATATGTAAATTAATGTGCCTATATATATATCCAGTAATGTAATGTTTGGTTTTTTAGACTTGTTGTAATTTGTGTCTACAGTCTAAGTCCTCCAACTTGTTCTTGTCCTCTGACACAACCTACAGAAATGTACTTGGAGACACTTGATGTTGTGAGCTTTGCTACAGATAAGTTGTTGAAAACTACTGTTAAATACATAACTACTCTCTTTTTGATGCAATAAGGTTGATAAATGTTTGGTTGGGTTTAGGCACAAAATCAAGGGATTTGGGAAAGATCACATTACTTTGTTAGAGTTAGAGGACCTTCATCATCAAGGTTACAGTGATGATCATCAAGTTGAGGTTATATTACTATTCAATTCAAAACAGGGAAAAAAGCAGCTGTCTGACATGTTTCATCCAATGTTTAGTCGACCCATCCATCAACCCCATCTCCTACTCATGCAGACTTTGTGGCTCAGGAACAAAAATCACCTGACTTCCTCTTTTGTCCCATTGTAAATACTACAAACAAACATAGCAACAGGACTTTCTCTGGCATTTAGTAAAAGCTGAGACCAGCGATGTCTGTCTTGTTGTTAAGTAACTTCTAGATGTTACTTAACAAGACACTTGCTGTAGGGTTGTTTGTTAGTATAATAAAGCAACATTGGTTGCTTATGTTCTGGTACACACAAATACTATTGCTATTTGCATGAAAAGGAAAACAAACACGCCAGTGAAGTATAAGAATAAGCTCTGGGTCATGTATTGGGTGAGTAGAATGGAAGCTGTTATACAACAGTAGATGGCTAGATTGATTAAATCAGAAGTATATCTGTTCCATTACACTTAAATGAGACAGATGATTGACCATAAACAATTTGTAGATTTGCTAGCAACATTTAATAGAGAAAGGTTTAGTTGTAGTTTTATTGCAGTAGTTTTTACTAATTTTTGACAAAGCAATACACTTTTTTAGTAAGTAATTCCAAGAACTGATTTTTTTTCATTGGTATCTCAATATTATTATTGCTTACGATATTGTTAATACATGCGATATCTTAGTTGCTGTAAATTTGCCACATTTAAGGCTGGAGTGTGGGATTCTTACATCTAAAAGATGTAAGAATGATACAATACATCGTCTGCTGCATTGTATCTTGCACTGTAGTGGAGTTTTAAATATGTTTTTTGTGACAACATTTCCACGCTGGTGCACTAGTAACAAAGTCAACCAACAATGATTGGTTTGTTAGGGCTGAAGAGGGGAGCAAACATAGTGATGGATATGGAGTACACCAAAAAATGTATTGATATTGTTTGTGTAAATCCTTTTTGCCAGCAGTGGGAGACAAAAGTTCCAGCCTGCAGGCTTAAGATGCTCATTTATGCCCGTTTATCTCAGGGTAGTTTTTTTTTGTTTTTTTTTTACCATAAAATTAAAATTTTTCTTATCTGCATTTGTTTAACTGTGGATAGTTATTAAGCACAAAATGGTATAAATCTACAGCATTATTGAGGCTACATACAATACTGAACATGTGTGATTGCAACACAATGGCAAAGTGCTTTCTCCAACACAAGCCATAGTATGTTGTGCATCAGGGATTCTTAAATGAATCAGTATTATTGATTGTGACAATGGACATCAGTTTAGTAACAACAGAAGGTCGATTCTCAAAGTGACGAAGTCGTTAATGATTTTATTACCTTCTGATTTGATTGTCTTCCGAGGTGCTGCTGACACTGTTGTATCGTTAATTTGGTCTGTCAGCACCGCATTCTGTAACCAATGTGGCATTTTTTGAGTAATATATTTACCTTAGTCATTATTTTCCCACATGAACACACAGCATACTCACTCATACATATTTACTTTAATAATTTTTCCCCCCACGTGAACACAGCACATGCTCACTCATACATATCTACACTTGGATTAGTATGTAATTGGGGCACAGCTGAAGAGTCAATGCCGCCTGTCTTCCAGGTTCACTTGATTGACAGTAAATGGGAGACCGATCATACAAACTCACTGCGTGATGTTTTTCTTTTTTAACGTTCCACTTATGGTTAAAATATTTATTCAAATCTAAGAAATGGGTTTTCCCAGTCACAAAGTGTTACATCTTTTTTTAAATCCATTTTCCATACAGTTGTACACTCGCATGGCAGTACGCTGGGAACCGAATCTGACTCTTTTGTCTCACACTGTGACTGTTTGAGTGACAGATTGATGTAGCAATAGAGCATAGCAAAGAAATAGCTTAAAGCTAATGTTCAGTGATGTTCCTCTTCGACATTTAAATAAGGTGTCAAGGACTGAGAAGAGGTTCATCCGTCCTTCTGTCATCGGGGAGTCGAGAGCCTTCCTGGGCTAATATTAGACATCTGTCTTCTACCTGTGCTTTATCTGCAGTCAAATGGTGAGATATGTACATCATTGGTGTCCACTTTAAAGCATACTCAGACAATTACAGCATGTCCTTGCAAAATGAGAGTCTTACACAACATTTTTGCACAACGAAACACGCATCGCCTTGAACTTTTGAGAGTCAAATAAATTCTGCCTTCTTTCTTTATCTCTCTTCTCTAGCTGACACACAGCTTACGGTACATAAAACATGAGGGGTTTTTGATTTGTTCTCATGCCGTACGTCCATGTTACCACTCATCAACACAGCAGCGCCAGTGATGCATACAGCCTAATGTGTTTTTCTGTTGTATTAGATGAGATTCTCAGCAGGCCTCAAAAGGACTCTCCCACCACCTCCGCACCTACCTCAACTCCCTGCTTTGCTTTGCTTTTTGTTCCCCCCAACAAAACAAAAGTATTTTCTCATTTAAATGTATGCGAAAATGGTTTAAAGGCATGCACCAGCAGACACAGTTTGCTACTAGTGAAAATGCAGGTGTGGAGATGAGAGAGCAGCTAATGTGTCATTCTGTCCTCTGAGGTTCGCCTTAGGGAAGAGACGAAATGTGACTGCAATGTCAACACAACTCTATGCTGGATATCTATCTATCTTATCTATCTAATCTATCTATCCATCCATCTTGTTCTTCAGTGGAGCATGTTGGCAGTGTTGTCATCAGTATACATTAATAGATTGTAATATTTCCTATTTTATGATGCTATTATGCTCCTAAAACCAAGCTACTACAGCAAAAACTCTTCATTTTTTTTTACGTTTGCCCATGGACACTATATAAAACATGGATGTAGCAACCATCTATTGGTTTGTGGACACCCTATTCGCATATTATTTGTTGCTATTTTTGCTCTTTTGAAACCAGAGGTGACAAGCAAAGGGTGGAACTGACTGAAAATCTGAGTCCAAACTTGACCATAATTTACAAAATCAACATCATACTGTCGTGAGGGAGACTTGAAACTAGTGATTGAAACCAAAAACTCACCAGGAAAATGTTTAGTGAGCTAACAAATCAAGTGACAAGTAGGGTTGTTTTCACGTAGATTTCCATTCAATCCGACTTCTTTCTGAAACTAGCTGAGTCACCACCTGGTGGTCATTAGAAAGAATGCAGGTTTAAGGCACTTCTGCATTTGCTTCAGTTTTTAAAAAGTTAAGGTTATGTCCATCTTTTATATACAGTCTATGTACAGTTCTTCCCTGTTTTCACAAATATAGGATGCATGTTTTGAGCATATTGAGTATGTTGAACCGTAGTGTTTGTAACACAGTTTCATTACCTGAACGCAGAAAAAAATAAGCTAATGCAGGTCATTTCTTTACTACATATTTTTGTTCATTCTCTGCGGCATAAAGACTGTAGTTAAAAAGTAAAACAGCAACTAGAGCATCTGCTCCACTGACTTTTTTCAGAGTTGGAAATGTTTCTGTAAAGTTCCTGTCAGAACTTAGTTCTCCAGACTCCTCATCTATGCTCACAAATTCCTCTGAGAAGTAATCCACATGCAGCGTGGGTGTTAATGCTGCATGTCGAAAGCATGTGCTTCAACTGCTTTATCAGTTTGGTAGCTGGAGCGTGCTATGGCCCACCAGTGAGCACATTTATCATGAAACACTTGAAAAAGAGAAGCTGGAAAATAACTAGGTTAGTCCTAGAAGACCTAAGTCTAGTAGAGATACCTGACAGATAAGTTTCGGAACAAGATCCCCGGTGAAACTCCTGAATGTGAATAGGATATATGACATTTTTTTGACATTAACTTACAGCTGAGATATTTAATTATATCTTTTTTTTAATATATATAACGTCACACTGAGTAAAACAGTATTTACTGTGGTTGGAAATACCCTAAATTCTGCAGCTCAGATCAGGTTTGTCACTTTACTCAAAGTAAGGATTGTTGAAGGAATGAGGTTCACTGTATTACTGGAAATGAAACGAAACTTGCATCAGTCAGGTATAAGTACCTATGAATTTTTATCAGTAAGAGGCTTATTACCTTTTAAGAAAACTACATATCCATGCTTTAGAAGGGGCCATGGGTTTATCACCAACATGTAATAAACACATGGCAATTCCACAAGTCAAACAAGTGAGTTTTTTTCAATTCTACTATTTCTCCCATTTTAGATGATGCATTAGGATGGATTCCAGCTTCCCTGCACATTTTAATTCTGCCTCGAACATACTTTAATGCTTCTGTCAATTCATTCTTGTATCAAATCCGTAACACAAAACTCTACTATCTCACACCTGACTTGTTATCAGGCAATTCGGAAAACTGAAGTTTTTTCCCCCCTCGCTCTCTCTGAGTTTGTCTCGGGGGTAGAGTCAAAAGGGCAGAAGTAGTTCAGAGAGATTGTATTAAAAGTGGAACTTTTACAATGGTCTCATCTGTATGTAGCTGTGTATCATTTGTTCGCACCTTTTTGCAATTGAATCGCGCTGCTAAAGTGACTCTCCGTGGTGCCTTGTTGCAGTAGCACTTTCCCATCTGACTTGCTGGGAATGAGCAACGTTATTGCCTGGCCTAGTTCCTCCAGAGGCATGCTAATGGAACTATTTGGCAGCTTGCCTCCGGAGGCAGGAGGGATGGACTTGTTTCACTTGATGTCAGTGTGGGGATCTGGAGGAGAGAAGAGAATTACAGGTTGGCATTGCTTCAATTGGTAGGAAGGGAGCAAAAGAAAAGACACCATGCAATATTTCACCCTCTAGACAGGGAGCCAAGTGCAGATTATTCTGGGGGATTGTTTTAGTTCAATTATTTTTGGTGGCTTTAGGTCGGCGGCGTCGTTTGGCCTGAGCGTTCGAGGCTACAGCACCGAATGTTTTATGAGTAGCCTTGGATTTAAAAAATACATATAATTTTACAAATACAAGAATAAAAATGGCCTTGGATCAATTCCTTCATGCATTAAAGCCCTGAAAGATCATTGTTCAAGTACAGTTTGGGTCCTCTGTGTCTCTTTCATGCAGCAGATTTTCTGTGAGCGCTATAAAGAAAAAGAGAGAGATCATACTGTTTACAGGGCTTGTCATTGTTGGCATCTGATGGTAGCTTGCTCGCAATATGGAGTGGAAAAATGCAGAAAAGACACAGACCAACACTGTTAATGAATATAATACAAGAGACAGAGATACACATATACATGCATATGATACACCGATCAGCCACAACATTATGACCACTGACAGGTGAAGTGAATAACATTGATCATATTGGTACTATGTGGTGTTCTGCTGGAAAACCTTGGATTTTGACATCCGTGTTGATGAGACTTAGACACCCAAAAAAACACTGTCCCAGAACAAGCACACTCCCTCATGCAAATGGCAATCCCAAATGTCACTGGCCTACCCCCGCAGGAAAATGCACCCCACCACATGGAAAAAAACATCAAACAATCAGGAACATCTTGAGGAACATGACAATCGCCCAAGATGTTGATTTGACCTCCAAACGTCCTAGACCCCATTCTGATCAAGCCCCAATGCACAACCCAGGGTACCCAAAGGATCCACTGCGAATATCCTGGTGCCAGACCCCATAGGACACCCTGAGAGGTCCTTTTGTCCATGCCCAACGGTTCAGAGCATTTTTGACCACGGAAGGGGGACCAACACAGTATTAGGCAGGTGGTCATAATGTTATGCCTGATCGGTGTATGTGTCTGTGGTTTGTTCAATCAGCCTCTGACTGACCTCATAAATTAGCAAAAAAACTCCTCCAGGTGCTTCTCCTCTTTTCTTAGCTTTGTCAAATGAACTTCAATCTTAAATTTTGTCATTAAGAACTATTTATTTTTCTTATGTTCAAGCATTTTCAGTTATATCTTTACTGCAAAATTATGGTGTATCTAATTGCTAAACCTGTTGCACAGCAGCATCTTGTTTCTTTAGGAAATACGTCCAGATTAAGGAGATTCTGTGTGAATAAGTAACTTTTTAAAGTAGCTGCCAGTCACAAAACTTGCACAGTTCTGACACTGAGTCATAGCTAAATAATAAATGTAGAGTTTCACAACAGAAATGAGTAAAGTAGCCAATTAAAGCAAAGACTCATTAAGGCCTAATATGATGTCGCATTCGGTGGTCTTGATAATTAGAGGTTTTGCAGTCAATTTATTTTTAAGCCAAACTTGTCCAAATGGAAATTGGTTTTGCATTTCCAAATCTCCATTCTGAAAATGCTTTATGCCAGAGAGTGAACCGGAAATCTAGAAACCAGTTTAAGTAGTCACTAAAGAACTGGTATTTATTAACAACCCTGTTCCCCCTCAGGGACGATCTAATGGCCATTATGGTGTAAAATACTGCAGGAGCTGAATAAGGCATGAGCTGGTTTCCAGACAGAATGTCATTAATGCATCTTGTTATGTATTTTTCTTTTAATTTCTGAATATTTCATTGTGATTTCATCAGTAGAAATCTCTGTGTATGTGTGTGTTTGTGTGCAGCAGTGTGGTCAGGAGGATGCGTCAGATGCTCATCTAATTTCCGTCACGTTTAGAATTCACTATCAGCCAAATTTCACCTAAAAAAAACTACACAGCAGCCTGGATTTTCAGAATTTAAATCCTCTTCAGTGTATCAGCTCTTGCAGCCATTAGTGCCCTGCTCAGTGTTTTAGTCTGACTGGTCATCATTTAGACTTTCTAAAGAAAGAAAAAAAATAATTGGGTTCTTTTTAGAGAAGCGGGTCGGTGACCAGTAGATTCAAATTAATACAACTGCTGGGAAAATTGGGAGTGGAAGGGAAGGTGAATATGTAATGGTCTCTGCTTCCTTGACAACCTCTGTGAAGTAGCAGCGAGTAAAGCCTTAACTCTTAAACTGAGCTGTCCAGAAGTTGTACTGAGAGTCCTGCAGGTGCGACTATGTTCACCTGCTTTAATTATGGAAAAAGACAACACAACTCTGCTAATTTTCAGATTGTGATCCCAGTTTTGGTTCCTCTGCACCTGAGAGATCAGCCTAAAACAAGCTACAAATTAGAAGCCAACAGCCGAAGGGGGAGGGAGACGTTTAATCGTATCAGCCTGATTATGTAAGGTGAATCATCGTGGCTCTTTCCCAAAGCTGCCTCATCCCCTCCAGCTCTTCACTGCAGAGTGTCACTTCACATGAAGTCACACCTGCAGCTGTGGAGGATGTTCACTCTTTAAATGGAGGCTGTAAACAAACAGGTAAACTCTGAACAGGAAGCAGCATCGCAGAGGTTGGCCGAGAGATTCTCTTCTCACCCAGCTGTTATCACATTATCATAATAATAATAATAATTTATTTGTGTAGCACCTCTAGAAAACAAAGTCACAAAGTGCTTTACAAAAAAAACTAATTAGACAAATAATGAGAACAAATTCAAACAAATGAATAAGATCCAAAGAATGCCATATAATAAGATAAAATAGTTAAGTCAGTTCAAGATGTTTTTTTCCCCTCCAGTAATAAAAGATTATGATTGTCATTATGAAAGTAACTTAGCAAGTGTAAATATTGGGGTTAAGACCCTGTAGTGTTTTTTATGGTGTGATTTTACCTGAGTAATTCACATATTAGGGATTAAAACCTTACAAAAATCATATGACCATAATACATATTAAAGCTGAAACCCTACAGTGTTATTAAATATGGAGAATAACCTAACTAATGTAATAATATATCTAAGACCCTACGGTATTATTAATTATGGAACTTAATGTAGCAATATAAATATTACGGCTAAGACCCCACAGCTCTATTAATTATGGAGGAGTTTTGACCCTACATACATAAAAACTATACAAATACAAAGATTACCTGGCTTTGTTTTTACTACTATTATTGATTTATTATGAGCATAACATCCTAAAACTACAAATAGATGCTGTAAAATTAATATTTTTGCATATAAATTAGATCAAGTTAGTTTAGATTAGGTTTTCCTTTTGATCTGGCCTCGTTTTCCTCAAGCCGATTTAAATCCGACTCGTTTTCAACCTGTCCAGCCAATGAGGGGATTAAACTTCAGTTCTGAGTTGATGATTGTCACCTTTTCTTATTTTTTTGAGAAACTTTATTTGTCCCCAGGCTATTCAATTTTCGCATAGTTGGGGTCAGAGTGCAGTGTCAACCACAGTGCAGCATCCCTGGAGCAGGAAGGGTTAAGGGCCTTGTTAAAGGGCCCAACAGTGGCCACAGTGGGGGTATCCCAGGGACTTAACCGTTGCGCCACCACCGTCCCATTGGCATTGTTGACATATTTGAAGCTATTAAGTGGAATTATGGAAATATTAGCGGGTTGATAAAGCTAGTGTCAACGCTTACTGTGAATTAATCTCAGTTAGTAACTTTCATGTCTGTTTTTTTACCACAGAAAAACAGAAAGTAAAGGTAACTTGGTCTAGCGCAGATATTTTGAGGCTGATATTTTATAAATATCTAGATTAATTTCAGAGGTTATTCTTTATTATTGGGGCAGCGGTGGTGGCCTAGTGGTTTGTGAAGCAAACTTGTAACCGGTGGGTCACCGGTTCGAGTCCCCGGACTGGCAAGAGGTTGAGGTGGGAAAGTGAGAGCGACCGCTTGCCCCAGTCACCACCACTGTTGGGCCCTTGAGCAAGGCCCTTAAC
>OMNN01029571.1:0-10366 GCA_900302755.1 Chromis chromis
GTCCGAGCCCTGCCCTTCCACACTCACCCCCTCCCTCCCTCGCTCCTCCCTCCTCGACACCTCCCCCTCAGCCCACGCCTCCTCCGGGGCGCCACGCCACTCCTCTGCTCCGGAGGGGCTGTCAGGGGGAGAAGGGATCCCCGAGGTGGTGGTTTACCCCCCCGAAGAGGAGGACGAGGTGTTCAAGATGGCGGACGAAGAGGAAAAGCTCTCCCATCAGGATCTGCTGGTTCCTCATGATCAACCAGGCAAAAACCGGCATGATGACTTCCTGCTGTTTGTACTAAAAACCTGCTCAGTGTGAAGCATGTTTGTGATCTAACGGGACACAAGAAGTCAGATTTAACCCTCTGAACCCCCCAAAAATCGACAAAATGACACTATTTAAAAATGATCCCACAGTGAGGAAAAATATGACCGGAGTGCAGAGGGTTAAAGTCAAAGAAGCGTGACTGAAAACTCACCGCTTGTCAGTGAGCTGCTGATGAAGTTCTTTAACCTGGAAACTGACAAACCATGATTCTGGCTTTACGTTGTTCCTGCTCTTTATTTTGAGTATATTAATGATCTGCAGAGGCCACTAAAGGTCTCTGTGAGTTTTCGCTCCTCATCACTGAGTTACAGCTCATTTGCTGAAGCTGACATCTTTAAAGAGTCCAGATAAACATGAAGCGTGACGAGCAGCAGAGTCAGCAGACGATCACTAAGCTGAGAGGAAGTCTGTTCAGTTCATTACTTTGTTTAAACTCCAAATAGAAGTCTGATAAATGTAAAGTTTACTGAAATATTTTAAAGAATGTCTACAGATAAGTACAGAAGTATTGCAAGATTTGATTTTGTTATTCAGAAAATTAGGCTTCGCCGCTCATAAACTTTACTGATTTATTTGGTAAAAAGTTGAGTTAATTTCTCACAAGTCAAACATCTGACTTAGTTTTTCCAACTGTTACTGAAAAGGTGCTAAAACCTTTTTGAATTTATATCTAATATTTTTTATCTGGTCAGAAATTTGACTTTGCATCTCATGAACTTAAATATTTGGGGAATGACAAAGTGTCATAACTTACTGAAAAAGTCACAGATTTGACACAGAAAAGTTATTTTTACTTAAAAATATAAACAATATCAAATTTTTTCTTCAAGAATCAAAAAATTTACTTGATATCTTCTAAATTTTACTTTGCATCACACACATTTTACATAGGAAAATGATCCTATACATTTTACTTCAATAGTCAAAGATTGTACTTTATTTTCACAGGAAAATGTAAAAAAAAAACAATGCCATGATGTGACACTAATATAGCCTCTTTTTTGCTCACAGTAACAATACAGTAATCCCTCATCTATTGCGGGGGTTACGTTCCAGAACTGCCCGCGATAGACGAAAATCCGCGAAGTAGACCTCATATTTATTTTATTATTTATATATATTTTAAGGCTTTACAAACCCTCCCCACACTCGCTGAGTGTGAGCAACACTATGCGCAGCGATCAGACATCAGTGTGAAATGGACAAGGCGAGATGCTGAACGCTGCTATACGCGGGAGACGGAGTGCCCAGGATACAGAACACAGTGCTCTGATTGGTATATACAATTTAAAAATTCGTGATACAGTGAGACCGCGAAAAGTGAACCGCGATATGGCAAGGGACTACTGTTTTCCATCATCACATAACGTTGTCGACTGTTAAGAAACTTGTTTAAAATGTGCATCCCTAATATGAACGTCTATATTTGTTAACCGTTTTCTATGTTAAACTAAGTCAAACCTTCTCCATAACTCAAAACGTCAAGCCCACGTTTAAAAGCTACATTATCTTCTGTATTTGTTCTGATTTCCAAACCTGGAAATCAGAAAATGTGTGGGAAAACTTGTAGTTTTTTTTATACACAAATTAAAAATCCATCAGACCGGGTCGATTCAGGAGGAGACCTGTGAAGGTTAAAGTCAGACGGAGTTCCTGACCTTCAGCAGCCGGTCTGGACATCCACACGGCTGGACTGTAACAGGAGCCGGGGCTGATGGGAGGCCGTGATGTCACAGATTAACTGTGTGTGTTGGTATCAGTAAGACGTGTTGTTGGCAGGCGGCTCGTGTGTTTTCTCAGGTTGAAGTGTCGTCAGTTTGGTTTAAATCAGCGGCAGGAATCTTTGTCAGAGGTCAGCTGCTGAATCTTTTAACGGACTCTTAGGAGGAAAATGACTCTTTCAGCTGCAGCAGGAAGGTTTGATGGAAGAAGAGCTTTTTGTCTGCAGGCTGGAAACAAAACAAATAAAACAGATGTCTTATCTCTGATTCTCCTTTCTGGATCCAGTTAAAGTGAACAATATGATGTCAGAGAAGGTAACATGGGAAATCCCTGATATCTGATGTTTCAGCTTAAAAAGGTTCAATATCTGCCATCATGGTTCAGATTAATGTGGTGCAACCTGTCACAAAGACAACATGCTGAGGAGAGAAGGAGTTGAGGAAGGACAGTAAAGCAGAGGGGGTGAGGAAAGAAAGGAGGATTTAAGGAAGTGAGGAGGGAGTGGAGGCAGTAGGAGAGGAAGATTTGAGGAAGAAAATGAGGTGAAGAGGGAAAGGAGGAGGTAAGGAAGAAAAGAAAGGTGAGGTAGGAGAGGAGGTAAGGAAGGACGGAAAGGAGGATGTGAGGATGGAAAGTAGGAGGTAAAGAAGGAAGGAAGAAAAGAAGTAGGTTAGGAAGGAAAGGAAGGAAGTAAGGAAAGGAGGAGGTGAGGAAGGAAAAGAGAAGGCAAGGAAGGAGAGGAGGTAAGGAAAGAAAGTAGGAGGTGAGGAAGGAAAGTAAACTAGGATGTAGGGAATGAAAGGAGGAGGTGAGGAAGAAGTGCAGGAGATGAGGAAGGAAAGTAGGAAGCAGGGAAGGAAAAACTGAAAGGAGGAAATATAGAAAGGATTGTGGTCGGAGCTGTTTCCAGCTGTTGCATGTAGTTGTCACTGAAACCTTATATAAGGACTTGTTATAAAATGTGTCATATGAGTTTGGCTGAGTGTGAAAAAGGCTGCAGCTGTTTAACAGGCTGAAGAACTCTGCTGGTCTTAATGTGTCGCATTAACCCTTCAAAGGTGTCGGGACATGATGTCAGGCTGACTGTCCGTCTGTCCCTGCAGGTCTGCTGGCGTCTCCTCAGTCGGCTCCTGGGAACCTCGACAACAGCAAGAACAGCGAGAGTCGCGTCACCGTCGGCAACGGAGGCAGCCGGGAAAACAGCACCGTGGACTTCAGCAAGGTAACCGAGCCGCCGCCATCTTAGACAGGTCGGTTTAGATGAAACCAGATCGTTCATCTCAAATCATCAAATTCTTAGAACAGTTCCTACTTGACCATCTTTAATTTGCTTGATATTGTTATAGCATAAAAATGGATGTTTAGAAATATATTAGTGAAATTATGGATCGATACATCAAATACTTTCTGAGATAATTCTAAATAAGATGAATCAACCAACTTTCAGCAGGTTTTGTCACACTTTGACATTTGATGCTATGGATAAACAATAATATCTCAGAAACTATTAAAGATAAAAGCCTCAGATTTTCACTGTTATTTCTCATCATGTCATTAATTCAGAGTCTGCAATACAGTTTTGACATCAAACCACTTTGAAACTTGAGAACTCTACTAATTCTACTTGGATTAGAATATTGAATTGGATTAGACCATCTACCAACATTTCTGTTTTTGTGGTACAACTCATCCTACCAGCTAAAAATCAGTTATAAAAGTTCAATGAAAGCATCTTTATTTTAATTTTTGTGACCAAGTCTTTCACAATAAAACATATTCTGTATATTTGTTTGTATTATTGTGACATGCAGCTACATGTGGTTCAGAAAATATCACCAGCTGACGTCTGCATCATCATTTACTTTGTTAATATGAGCTCAAAGATGGGACTTTTAATGACACCTTAATTTTTTCATATTTCAACTCATACATAATTAGAGATTACTTGATCTACTTGCCAATATCACAGATTCTGAATCAAAGCCATGATGAGAACCAACTGTGAAAGTTCCAGGCTTTTATCTTTAATAGTTGCTGAGATATTGAAAAACTGCTGATGGTGGGTTGACGGGCAAATTTTTATGAACAATCAAGCTAAAAATTAAGAAAATACAATTAAACCACAGTGAGACATACCTGCTGAAATTCAGGTACATATGAAATGCCAGTTTTCTTACATGGTGTACCTGCTCTCTGACATTTTCAAGTTGTGTAACTGAAAGTTGGGAGACACTAACTTCATTTCTCCTCCATTTCTCCTCCTGTCAGTGCTGTAATGCTATTGGCCGGTTGTCTTTGAGGTCAACTGATTTGTAGTCACAGTTTTTTATGAGCTCTGTGCAGCTCAAAACTAGAGCAGTTCATGCAGACAGTTTCTCCATTGGACGTCGGCCCAATTAAAGTTCAGCTTTCAGTCGTGTGGCATCATGATCCGAAGCAGCCAATCAGCAGCTGTGTTAGTGTGTCGGAGGGTGACTGGTTTGTTTCTCAGCAGGACTGCGACTGTGTTTGTTTGCTGCCAGCAGCCGGCAGGAAGCCCGCAGTAAGTCTGTCGACCTGTCAATCACCGGCAGTCGACCAATCAGTGGCCTGTGCTGTGACTCGTCGTGGTGCTGCTCTGTGATTGGCTGTTTGTGGCGTCCGGTGAAGCTCACTGGCCGTCAGCTGTGTTGTTTCAGTGTTTGGTGTAAAAATGTTTCGTGATGAAAGACTTGATGGTTGTCATGTTTTTATTTGAACGTTATCAGACTTAGTTAAAAGAACATTAACGTAAAGACCTGTACATGAACTGGCACTTAAAACTGGATTCCCTCGTAATTTTGGACCATCATTATTTTAAAAAAACACATTTTTTTATATACCAAAAAAAAAATTTAAATCTCAGTGGATCACCGACAGTCCTACCTCCTCTGCACATGCAAAAAGGAAAAAATTAAAAACCGTAAAGCAAAAGTGAGAATATCTAGTGTCTTATCAGTTATAGTCCTCTTGAAAACCAAATATAGCAATACGAGGAGAGATATTAACATTCACGTGTTCTCACATTCTTCACATACTATTTTTTTCAGCTGCTGTTTGCTGGAGGGATTGTGTTGCTCTACCTTTCTCTTTAAAAGACCCCAAAGATGTTCTGTTGGATTCAAGTCAGGCCACATGATGCATCTATAAATATCATCTCCCCAACACCTTTTGCAGCCATGAAGCCCCATATCATCACACGCCCACCTCTGTTCTTCACTGTTAGGACTATGCATTCACTGTGTTTGTCCTGCTGGACTCCTTCTGAGCCCAACAAATGCATCTCATCTGACCAAAGAATGTGCTCCCAACATTCATCAGGCTTCTATTCATGGTCTTCAGTAAACTTTCCTCTGAAAATTTTGTTCTGAACAGCAGTTTTTTTCTTTTCCTCCGTCCATAGATGTTGCTGTTATGAAGTGTCTTTCACACTGTTTGAGCTTCACAGAAACTGATTTTCACTGATAACCCGTGTCAAGTCTGAAGCAGCTGCCATCTGTTTTCTACAGCTAGATTGTGAAAGTAGCGCACTGACTGGAGTCACTTTAGCAGAACGACCACTGCAGCTCTGCTTAGTGGTACTATGGCTCCTTCTCTACCTCCTGAGTACTGCTGCAGCTGTGATTTACCAATTTTTTTTTTTTAGTTGCTCACTGATCTTCCTGTGTCATTTTCCATCTTTGTGAATTTTCAGTCAGATTTTTCAGTTTCTCCAGCAATTCTTTTTGATGTCGAGCCATGATGCAGACGAGCAAATAGACACAGCTCATAGGTCCAAAACTGAGAATGTTCTGTTCACAGCTCATCCTAGAACCATGTTCGTGCAGTTAGATTGATTGGAAATCACAGTTTGGTTGCTTTTAGTTTCTACTTTGGAGCCTAAATTTTCAATGCAGTCTTTGTTTTTTGTTGTTCATAAGAGTATATACCATATATTCAACTTGGAAATAATGCAGTTATTGAGAAGTGGTACAGTTTAGTGATATTATACAGAGGTGTCCTCACTGTAGCTCTGACCAAACTGTCCTAAACATGGACAGTTCAACTGGATGAGAAAATAAATTAACAAAATCCACTTTCATATAATGAAGTGTTGAATAAATTTAAGATGAGTTCCAATGAATTTCTTGAATTGCCCCCTGGGGACAAATAAAGTTTTTTGAATTTGAATTTGAACACATGACAGCATGAGAAGTGATGAAAGGCTTCCTGAGTCTGAACAGTCTTGTGAGTCAAATGAAAAAGGTTTGAAAACGCTGGTCTATATCATCTTAACTAGGACCCTGTCGTGAGCCAAAACAGTTTGCCAGATTTGTCTCCTTATTTTCCTGCCGGTCAGATTTTTCAGTCTCTGTCATGAGTTTCTACATCTCCAAGCAGTCTGTCAATGTATTAATACAGTTAAACAGTATCAGAGTGATGGACAGAACAGACAGACGATCAGGTTAAATAGTCACCGTGTGGTTGATGCCGTTTCAGGTGGATATGAACTTCATGAAGAAGATTCCTCCGGGTGCCGAGGCCTCCAACGTCCTGGTGGGTGAGGTGGATTTCCTGGAGCGGCCGATCATCGCCTTCATCCGTCTCGCCCCTGCAGTGCTGCTGACCGGCCTCACCGAGGTCCCTGTGCCCACCAGGTAAACCAGACACTCACCTGTCGCTGCTGTTTCTGGATCAGAGAAGAGAATCTGAGACTTGCCTGCTCATTTCTCCTGACTCACGGTTGCTGAATTTGACAAGGATGAAACTGGACACAGCATCAAGTGACTACAGAAAGAGAGGAGGCTGCATCAGAGCCAAAGTAGCACATTTAATTTATTTAGTGATAATCAGTCAACCCCTAATTGACCCCTAATACTTTGTGTTGTCATGGTTTAGTATCTGCTCCTCACAGCCCGCAAAAGTATTACCACTGTTGTCATCCATGTTTGTGATTTAAATTTTGTATTAAGATGTTATTATTATTATTCTTGTTAGCATGGAGATCTCATGTCAGTTAAATATGGTCATGTCACTCACAAACATCAGTATGAACAATCAACACAAGATCTGAACTGAGCAAAACAAAGTTAATAAAGTTTTTCCCAGGGTTTGTGACAAAAACATAGATTTTTGAGATGTTACAAAATGACTTTGAATTGCTCTTAATTCCTAAATCTGTAAGAAAACCTGCAGATAACTCATTTTGATATCTTGTGTAATGCATTTTTATATCTGTGTAAGACATGCAAAAAACCTGTCCTACTAAAACCATGACTCATATTGCAGTTTTTGTCAAAATAGTCACCTCTCAAAGGAGAATAAGATTTACTTTGGGTGGATTTTACTTGGATTTTGCAGGAATAATGAAGAGTTAAGACCTATAATGTGACAGCAGCCTGAGTCACATCTGGACTGTGTGTTTGTCCGTCCAGGTTCCTCTTTCTGCTGCTCGGCCCGTTTGGAAAAGGTCCACAGTACCACGAGATCGGACGCTCCATTGCCACACTGATGACGGACGAGGTGAGAAGACAGAATGAGGATAACAGGAAGACATGTTCAGAAAATTACGCCCCTATTTGTGATGTCTGATTAGGATGAAAAGGATGACTGTGGTTTATTCCATCCTGTAGTATATACATTAATATGTCTGGTGTTTCTCTATTGGTCATGCTAAGTTTACGCTCTCCACCTCCAGTCCAGTGTAGAGGTTGAACAGAATGACTCAAAATGTGTCCAATAGTTACACAAATTATCGAAAATGAATCAAAATGTGTCTAAACACTGTCAAAAATGACTAAATTTGTGGAGAATGACTTAATATTTGTCCAAAATGACTTGAAAACTGCCCAGAATGACTCAAAATCCATCCTCATATTTATTCAAAATGACAAAAACTTCCAAACGTCTCACAAATTGTCCAGAATGACTCAAAATGTTTCCTAAATCATATAAACTTGTCCAAAATTATTTTACTTGTGAAGAATGTCTCAAAATGTATGTAGGATTAGTCAAATTGTTGAACAAGACTTCAAATTTGTCCAAAATGACTCTTAAACTTCTCAAAATCTGTCCAACAATTATTTGATTCTTAAAACTTCAACATCACTCTCTGACCTGATCATCTGCAGTGTGTAAAGCTGCAGGGAACCTTTTGTGCTCGATTTATGCTGTTTTGTGCAACTCCTTCTGTGGGTAATTATTAAAAATCTGCTGTTCTTTTGCAGATTTTCCACGACGTGGCCTACAAGGCGAAGGACAGGAACGACCTGCTGTCGGGGATCGATGAGTTCCTGGATCAGGTGACCGTGCTGCCTCCGGGTGAATGGGACCCCAGCATCCGGATCGAACCGCCCAAGAGCGTCCCGTCTCAGGTGAGAGCACCGACATCAGGAGACCCGAATCGGTCTGACAGCTGAATAGTGATAGTAACAGAGGTGATGTCTCTGCAGGAGAAGAGGAAGATGCCGTCTGTCCTCAATGGCTCCGCCCACGGCGCTGACACAGTGAAGGAGTCGGAGCATCAGACGGGACCGGAGCTGCAGAGGACCGGCAGGTTTGTTTACTTCAGGGTTTATTCCAACAGATAACACAACATACCTGATGTCATTCGCTGATTGTAAAATAAACATTGTAAATTACTGTTATTAGGCCAAGTTGGAAAAGCTACAAAATTAACCTGTTGAAGGGAACCTCAGTCTGATTATGTCCCCTTCCACCACCGAGTTCCCATTCATCCTGAAGCAAAACTTAATATAATATGAACTTAATAAAACATAATCAGCAAATAACTTTTACACATTAATAACTCATCAGAGCCAGTGGAGATGAATGGACCTGTGGGTTTTAGGGCCAAAGTAGATCATTTCAAACCAGAATGTTAAGTTTGGTACGAGCAGATACGTGTTCCGCTAAAAACTTAATTAGAATCATTTATATTTAAATTTGAATTGCTCAACTTAAGTAATCGTATTAAAAACCGAAATTGAATTACACAGACTGAGTTAAAGCTGAATATGAAAGATGGGTTTTCCGTGAGGATTAAACACAATTTCAGAACAACTGAATTCAGTTTCAGTCTAATAAATTCAATTTCAAATTATAATACCTGTTTAAAGTAATACAAATTCAAATTATGTGATTTATTTTACAAAAGTTCAAAAGTATTGTTGAGATTGTTTTGCAGCCAGAGGTCAACATACCAGGACTTCTGTTTGTCACCTGGCTTTAGTAAACTGAATTTATCAATATCACTACTAGATTATTGGGCACGAGGAAATGTGATTTTGATTACAACTGTATAGATGTTTTCTTTCTTTTCTTTTAAAACTAAAAGAAAATATGGAAATTAATACAAATACAAAGAGCAGCTGATGACATACAAATATAATGAATAAGAGAATGACCAGAAAGAGGTTAAAAGAGACTAAAACACATGCAAAATGAAGACGAATAGATGCAAAAGCAATGCAAACGCAGCCACAAACACACAAAAAGAGCAGAAAAGACACAAATCGAACACAAATCAGCTGCAAACTGGGACTTATGCAAAGTTGATATAAAGTCTTTCTTTCTGAACTGACTCACTGAAAACAGAGAGGATTCTAAAATACGACCAAATGAAAATGTGAGATATTTTCGCACACTATGCTGTCAGTGATGGAGAATCGCTCTCGTGTCCGGCAGGATTTTTGGCGGTTTGGTGAATGACGTTCGGAGAAAAGTTCCGTTCCTGTGGAGCGACATCAGAGACGCCTTCAGCCTGCAGTGTTTGGCCTCCATCCTCTTCCTGTACTGCGCCTGCATGTCGCCCGTCGTCACGTTCGGAGGGCTGCTGGGAGAAGCCACCAAGGGAAACATAGTAAGATCTCACATAGTAGGAACCACTGGACCCACTGTGACATAAAAGAAATGAAAATACTCTGAATGACTGGAAGCCAGAGTCTGTGAATGTAGTTAATTTGTTCTGACTGAGAACCAGGACTTCGGTCTTGTGTTTAAGAACAAGTAAAAACGTGTCCGGTCATACAAGTGTTTAAACTTTTTTAACATGCGAGTATGTTCATAATGAAATTAGGGCAAGACACTACAAACAGAGATTTTGAGTTGTTTTGCAAAATATAAAATATGCGGAAGCTGTATTTTACTTTGTCTGCTGGACATTTAATGAGATAATACCTCATTTGCATATTTAAGCATAATATTTAATAAAACTTTTAATACAAAAACATAGTTGTCTTAGTGTCAGTAATCAGCTGAGGAAGTTTCATTCTTATATCTGTTATTTAAAACTGTGATTTCCACTGATCAAGAAATCATTTTTAGGAATTTTAT
>OMNN01029573.1:0-10806 GCA_900302755.1 Chromis chromis
TTTTGGAATTATTCAACTTTATATAGGTCTTTCTGAATGTTGAATTTCTCCCCAAAACAAAAGGATATGAATGGAGTCTGCGTCCACACAGTCAGTGGATTCTCAGTATAGTTATAGTAGTACACCATCTCAGACTGAATAGTGACACAACTGGGAGCACAATTCTAAACTTTCTAAATTAATCTAGTGCCGATTTATTGATGCCGCATTAATGGGTCAAGACAGTTCAAGAGACATACAGTTTCATCTTTGTAAAAGGGTTCAGTTTATCAGTTGTCTCGTATGACCAGAAGATACATTTATTGTAAAAAATAAAATTACTCAAACGTGTGTGAAAAAGAAAAAGAGAGAGAGAACAGTGTTTTTCATTTGAAACCTATGTATTTAAAGGATTTAATGTTTTCTTCCTCATTACATGAATCATTATTATTCCTTTGCTACTGTCCAGTTGCCTGTACAGCTGCATTGCAATTAATCAGAATTCCAAATTTGAACTTTAAGCACAGTTTGGGTCTGCTTCATAAATGAACCTTTATTCATTGCGTTCCTTTTTACACTGTCCCGTTTTCTATTTTCTTTTGCTTGTATTGATGCTGCTTTTGCTTATCTCCACTGTCTTTCTCTGTTCCTGGAAGCCATCGGTGTGTCGCAAACAACTTTCATTCAGGTAAAACACAAATGAATCTAACATACAAATGGATTATATAAGTAAACTTCTATAATTAAACTGAACAGGTGGCACTGTGGCATCAAGTGAGAAGAAGGAGAATTCCAGAAAGAATAAAACGGCCCATTCTCCACCCTAAGGTCTAAGCACTAAACCCTCACAGACTTAGCAGATGCCACAGCTGTAGTGTTAAGTGTGAGCATTCACGAGGGCTTGAGGTGGTGTAAAAAAGGACGAATGGGACACACTATGGTGACAGCACGCATTCACCATTTTAAAAAGTAAAACCACCACAGCAGCAGCCAGATGCTGTCACCAGTTCCTAGCAGATATCAGGACAACCATGTTTATACATCACCAGTTTTACTATGAACAACTGGTGAGCATAATATCACTGAAAAGGCTGCATCAGTGCTCTTATGCATTTGATGACTTGACAGTGGGACAGTCCTGGGACCGTCAGGGACTTAACAGAAACACAAAGTCTGTGAGTCTGAGTGTGGAAATTGGAGTTAGGCCAAAGAAGAAAGAAGAAGAAAGTCGGAGGGCTGCGATTGCCAAAGTTTCATTCCTTTAAGACGTTAGCGGCGGACGAGGTAAATCAGAAATAGACAAATAAAACACAACTGCCAAGAGAAAAAGTCTATAAAGTGAATGAATCATAAAGACCTATTTCATAAAACGAACAGTTGTGGATGTTGTTGATTTTGGCCTTTTTGTGGAATTTATTTACAGCAAGATACATATTTTAAAATGACAGCTTTATTCTTCTGACTCAGTCTTGAAGAAGGTTAATGTTCATGTTCCTTTGTGACGTCTGAACAAGTGAATTCCTTTTAAATTCTTACGATTACTGCGGGATGCAACTATCTCTTTTCGCTTCTGCTGTTTTTCATAGTCAACTTCTGGTTGCTTGTATCCTCTGTTTTTTTCATGATGCTACTTTTTACATAGTCCTCACCTGGGCCAACCATTTCAAATCCAACCAGACATGAATAGAAAAGCTTAACCTACTGTTAGCATACATGTAAATAAAATTACCACGGCACCACATAAAGTAATGCAAATGAGCTGTTTTATTTTGGAATTTTACTTTGAATTTATACTACAAAGACACTGACTGTCTCTTGATAACGCAATGCAAATGTAGAATAAATAAATAAGGAAAAAAGGAACAGGTGAGAGGTCCTTTTTTTTATTCAGAGAAGAACTCTCTGGGGCTCTCCAAGGAGCCCTGGTGGTCCCTGAACTTGACTTTGAGAAACCACTATTTTCAAGCAGAGTAACCAATGAAGTACAGTAATGGAGTGTAGTGGCCTGAAGTGTAGCTATGAAGTCTTCCCTAATGACTCTAGCACATGTGTGTCTGGCTTTCAGCCCTCTCATTAACGTCACTGGACACTGTATACTTTGTGGCCGTGTGTGTGTGTGTGTGTGTGTGTGTGTGTGTGTGTGTGTGTGTGTGTCTGTGAAAGAGAGAGAGTGAGACGCTGCTGTTTGCCAGTGTAGCGAGGCTTAGAGTGCTCTGGTGATCTCATCTCCTCTTAAGAGTGCTCACCCTGTGGCTGTGGATGTGTCTGTGTTTACATGCACACCCACCTACAGGACTCGCTACACCGTATACTTCAGCCACAGGATGTCTTTCATTCTCCAGCAACTGGAAGGATGTAAACGTGTCTCACCTCCTCCTTTACAGAAGCTTCCTTTTTTTTTTCTTCATTTTTTGGCTCAGGAGTAAATGTTTATTAAGTGTTTCTGTTTCATTTTTTGATTCACTTACAGATGTTGCAGCTCTAGTTTATGAATAAGCAAGACCTGTGCGTGTGTTTGTGTGCGTGTGTGTGTGGTAAACAGGGTGGTTTGCTCTGTGGAAGAAGGAATTTCCCCCAGCAGTCCCCATCAGTAATAGTGCCTGTAATGAGCTGCAGCTGTCAGCGTGGTTTCCGCACACACATTCACATAAAACACACACACACACTCGCAGTAAGGAGGAAGCAGTGACTCACTCAGCAGTGCGCCGTCATACTGTATGCTGATAAACAGTGTAACTCATCAGACTTTGCATCAGACATTAGACACAAACATTTCCTCAGAAATACCTACTCCTAAAAATAACTGAGTTTGTGGGTTTACTTTCCAGTCTACGGCTTGTGCTGCTAAAAAACACAATAATTGTGCTTCTCACTTAAAGATACAGTCAATGAGAAAAGTATTTTCCAACTTCTTTACTGTCCTCTCTGCTGTTTTTTGGCATGTATATATATATATATAAGAAACATTTTGTGTATTCCAATAACAACAGCTTATATTTTGTATTTTTAAAGACTCATCCTATGTTAACATATGTGTCATTTACGTTAAAACAATTGCCCTATAAGATAATTCTTGACCTTATTAGCTTATGCGAAATTGGACTAGCAATAACATTGTTGATGGTTGTGTGTTTGGATATCTGCAAAAACTTGATCCTCCAAATGTGCATGACTGCAGCTGGTTATGCTTCTTCTTGCTCGTCCTCCACTTCCTCATCTAACAATCCAGATGAAGGGGGGCTCATTTCCATTTCACTAAATTCTAACTCCGCTTGGGGTCCTGCAGAAACCCTGGGAGAAGAGCTCGAAAAACATACTTAACTTTTAGCCAATTAAATAAGGTTTGTTTATAAAAAACCCGGTTTGAACTGATTAGTTAGTTTGGGATCCCAGACACCCGCCTGTAAAACACAGTTAAATGCAAGACACATCCACACGTCTACATCTGCAGTTGGTGTTGAATAGTATTTTCTGTCCGGTGCAAATTCCAACTGATGTATTCACAGCCCATGTGACATAAAACATTCCCGTATTTCATAATAGCGATACATAAAAGTATAGCGCTACTGGCAAATTCAGCATTTTGTCACCTCCAGTAAATGTGCGACCCTCGTTTTGACCTACTTTTTTATTTCGTTTTTTACAAGGTCAGAAGATTTTTCTAAAAGAAAAAAGAAAGGAGCACACAAAGACAGCTTTATATAAAACACAACAGTTATTATCTGGATTTGTTTCCACTCATCTTAAACCTGCTGTTTACTGACATTTCATTTTGTAGAGCTGCAATGGAATTAAAACAGTAATTCAAGCTAGGGTTAATGTTTTAATTTTTATTATTATAACTAACTGTGACCACTCGAGGACCATTTTGCCTTATCTTTGTATGTATAATGAAGTTGTTCGTTTATACCTAAGGATGTAGAGATCATATTTTAACTAGAATATTAGGTTATGATGTCATATTAGCTGTTTTACTGGTACAGAATACATGTGTAGCCTCGAATCCAAACTATGTTAATGAAGCTGTGACTATACTGATTCTTGGCCCACCAGGCTTCCCTACGTGTTAGTCTGACTGTTTCCCCTAAAGACAAAAATCAGAACCTGTAACCCACAAAACGTAGAGAAAAGCTAATAAAAGCGGCACCAGTATAGTGAGCCCAGCTGAGCCGCGGCTTTGTGTTTTGACTGGCCCGGCCCTCGGTGACCTCTGCCAATTTTTATCTCATTTCAGTCTAACTTTGTAGATCAGACTTTAATTTTGAAGCACGGACCTCGGGACAGTGATGAATAGGCTGCATCAAGGAGGACTTAAATTACCCCTCTCCCTGGTGGCAACACTGACCACAAGGAGAGGTGTGTGTGCGCGCATACGTGTGTGTGTTTGTGTTGTCGGCGTGTGTGTGCGTGCACGTGTGTTATGTGTGTGTGTGTGTGTGTGTGTGTGTGTGTGGTGACCTAGTAACAGCAGACAGAGAAAGAAAGAGGGCTGGTCAGCACTTGCCCTCTCAACCCTGCTAGCTCCGCAGCACACCCAACCAGGGAGGAGGGAGGGAGGACAGAGGGGAGGGAGGGGGAGACAGAGAAAGAGAGAGAGCGAGAGAGAGAGAGAAAGAGAGAGAGAGCATCCACTCTATCTTTTTCAGCTTCTCCTGTCAATGCGTTGTCTTGTTTTTGGTGGGAGTTTGTAACTTTTAAGGTTATTTGAGGAGAGTATAACCCTGGCCTCCTTTTTTTTTCTTCTCTATTTCCATGCAAATAGGCGCCTTTTTCCATCACCACTGGCCTGTGTTGGTGGAAGGCTACTTTTGGAGGTCATTCGGATATCGATGAAACCTTAACACTACATAATAAAACAGTCTGTCTAAAACTGAGGGGAAGGCAAGGCAGGACGGCTTGGCCGGCAGCCACAGGCAAGGCCTTAGGCTGAGATGAAGGAAATTAAAAACAAGGTGACAAAAAGCAGATTTTTGGGGGGAGGAAAAAAAAAACAAGTTCTGGAACTAAAGGAAGAGTTTAAAGGAGCCACATCCTTTAAGCTACAGTAAGAGAGGGATAATTTTCTTTATCTCCATTAACAAACAACTTTTTAAAGAATTTCTTTTCACTTAAGTGTTTGACTCTATTATTCTAACAGAATTAGTAGAAAAAGGGCTTTTAAAAGACTTTCCAGTGATTTAGGGAAACATAGCTATTAGGCTCAATGTCATGGTAAATAATATCTCAAGAGGAATATTATTCAAGCAGGGTTTCATTCAGCCTGTACGTTTAAGCGAATGTTGGTGACCTCCACACTACTTTTTTTCACCTTTCACATATTTATCAGCAAGTGCCTCCTTTTTTTGTGCTGAAATGTGCGGTCATGCTGAGAACGGGTGAAAGGATTCAGGGGCTATGCCATAAGTTAAGAGGTTTGGGAGGGGGGGCACAGCCTGCCGTATATCAAACACTTCCTTTCTTTTTAATTTTTTTTTTCTTGTGTATTTTTTTTCTTCCCCCAAATTGCTCTGCTGACTGTCCCTCCCCGTGGCTCTTTATCCACTCTACTAGAAACCAGTGTGCCGTGAAGGCGGTGCGCAACGCCGCCTCTCTTTGGAAAAGTGATCTTCGTAAAAGAAGAAGGAAAAAAACAAGAAAGTCTGATTTGGACTTTGGAGGATTCAGATCAGATAACGGAATATAACATTTGAAGTTCCGTATTTACTGGTTTTATTACTGGGAAGATGGTGTCTCATAACACATCCAAGTGATTACATCTATCTATCTATCCAAATTACGCATTGGATATGTGCGCGCGCGAGGTCTCTGTGCATCTTCAGTCAGTCTCGACACTATCTTGACTGCTCATTAATTAGGTGCAACGATAATAAAACGAATCTGGATTCAACCCTCCATCGTGCGGTGCCAAAACTGCGCCATGCCGTGCGTCCGTGGAGAGACGTTTGGTGCTCCGGCTTGTGCGTAAAGACAGCAGCGGCAGGAGGCAGAGGCGAATTCCCGATTCCCTCGCTGCATCCCCCTTTTACCAACACGCATGCACACACATACACACACACACGGCACA
Organism: Chromis chromis; assembly: GCA_900302755.1. NCBI lineage: Eukaryota > Metazoa > Chordata > Actinopteri > Pomacentridae > Chromis > Chromis chromis. Next base: position 6,044 of record OMNN01029573.1, read on the forward strand.
AAAACCTTTTGGTGTCTGGATCTAAATGTGTGCGCGTTCTCGCACGGATGCGTTTAAGCTCGGTATCTCTTGCTGGTGGAATCAATATTACAACAGTTCATGATTAACTTTATGACTCGCACGCTCATCTTCTCCCTCATCCTTAAACACACTTTATGGCTCAAACACTGGAATATAAAACTATGCGCGTTTATAAAGCCTATAATTCCAACAAACCGTGGTGTGCCACCGCAGTTTTACTTTGCAGTGTGATGCACTGTTCTGGACGGGGGAGAAATAAATCTGTGTACATCATCAGTGCGACTTGGATATCACGATTGCGAGCAACAAAAGACGTGAAGAGGCGAATTGAATTAGTTTTAATATCAGTGAGAACATGAAAAGTCAGAGATACACTGGGATGTTTAACCCACAGGCCTTCTGGAAAGTATTAACACTGTCTGAATTGGATACGCTGGGCCTATTTATTTTTGCAGTTTTCTCGTATATGATACAAGCAGACACCGATTAAATTGTGGTGATTTGCTCATGTAATTATCTTCCAAAAAAAACTAAATAAAACATACCGTCGTCCTTAACAATTTGTAAAAAATAAAAAAATAAAACAGAGAAGAAAAGAAACATCGTGCGCAAAAAACACAAAGTTCTCTTCTCTCTCACAGTAATCACAAAGTAAAGAATAATTTACACACGAAAGAGGAATTCAGTGGGTTTAGCAGATGTACAGTAAACGGCATAATTTGACCCAGAATTACACCGCAAGCCTCCTAAATTACAAATTACAAACTTCGATTCCAGTTCGGGCAGATATTAGTGGTTTTTATTAAAAGACGCACAGCTTTACCAGATATGGATCATATTGGATTACTTTGTGTAACACAGCTTGATGCTTTTCTTAGTGCCTTAAGTACTTTCGAAAGTTTTATGTAACCGTTTTAATGTCGTGAACCTGAGACGCTCTCTCTCTCTCTTTCTCTCTCACTCTCTCTCTCTCTCTGTCTCTCTCTCTCTCTCTCTCACACACACACACACACATACACACATACACACACACACACTGAAATTTAGATTTTGAAAAAGAAAAAAAGACTACAATAACACAACAGAACAATCATTAAGGTTAAAAGGCAAACTCATCACTAGTTTTATTCCGTTAGAACACTGGTTACTGATTGGACATGACCAAGAAAGGAAATGAAATGAGAACTTAAGAAGGAAAATACTAGCCATAAAAATAAAGATCCCTCATGTTGCATTGACAAAAAAGTGTCTTCCTGTCTGTGCACCATGAAGTACAAAAGTGAAAACTGGGTGCGCTCTTCCCAGACACATCTGGCACCTATACCCAGTCCACAAAGCAGATGCGTAAAACCCCAGGTGCACATCACAGTGATGGCTGTCTGACGCTCTGGATTGTGGCATTAACACGAACGACTTTTAAAGAGAAGTAATAATTTGTGATAATGCATTTTGCACTTACTGTATGTGTTGTGGTCTGGTCTGAATCATGCACCCACACACCCCATAATGTTGCGAACACTTTGGAGAAAAAATGTAACTGCTGTCATTTCACAAATCCTGCCTCAGAGGAGAGCAGAGATGTTATAGTGTTCCTCCAGGTGTGCTGCAGAACACACACATACTGAAAAGAAATGTATGTCTGCATTAAAATGTTGAAGAGATTATATATTTTAAAATATGAGGGGGGCCACTTGGAGATATCTGGACGTATTAAATAGAGAAGAATACAGACCCACCTTTATTTTAGTAGGAGTTCGAAGGCGACTTTGTTCATTACATTTACTTTATAACAAAGAAATGCGCTGTCTAAAAAGCAGAATTATATTAAATACAAGTACATATATTAAATACAAATATATAAAGGACTTTTTAGATATACACACATAAGTAGAGATTTTTTTTTTTATGGAGACTTTTTTTTTTCTGTTTTTGTTTTTTGTGCATCCGGAGAGCAGAGCACCGTCAGCCCTACTGAGCCTGTCACGAAATATAAAAAGTATTTCCACGTCTCAGAATTCAGGAACCTGACACGCTGTTTTTGTTTCTGTTCTTGTAGATATTTGTTTGCCGTTCGCGCCTTGAGGAGCCACAAATCACTCGAAATCCTATTTGGAAAGTGAAGAGCCGCGCCGATCTGCTATTTGGCTCGTACTGAGTGGACTGTGTCAGTCAGACAGGAGAGCAGGAGAGCTCTCCATCCGTCGCGAGCGCGTGTGCGTGCGTGTGCGCGCGTGAGTGTTGTGTTTGAGTGCACACGGTTGGGAGTGGGAGGGGTGTTGGAGTATCGCAAGGAATGTGCGCAGTTGTATGTGTGCGTGCGTGTGTGTGTGTGTGTGTGTGTGTGTGTGACACTGATGGATGCGCCAATGGAAAGACGGACAGATGCTTGGGCGGATCTAACGGCATGTAGTGGTGGAGCGGCGCACACAGTCGCGGCGAGATTACGGCGAAAACATCCTCGTTCTGCGGAGAGTCACCAATCACCGAACCCTTCCGGCGAGCCCCGGTGAGCGGAGGAAGGAACGGACGGACTCCCCGGTTAACCCCGAGAGAAGCGATACGGGCTGGGGTTGGAGAAAAAAGGGCTGGACAGATCTGATTCCCTCGGCGGATCCGACGAAAGAAAGCTGTTTCTCTGGCTATTGACGAGCGTGAGAGACGGAGGCGCAGCAAGCACCGCGTCTGGCTCAGAGGAAGACAGGAGGAGAGAGAGAGAGAGAGGGAGAGAGAGAGAGAGAGAGAGAGAGACAGCCTTTGGCAACTCACCCTTGTTACCCTCCCTTGTTCTTCCATTCCCTCTACAAGACTCTTTTATCCATTATTTTCACCGCCGTGAAGGCACGCGCGTTCCACTCTGAGGATTTTGCCTGAAAAACACAAGAGAATATTTTCATCCTCACCAACTCAGTTGAACAAAAAAAAAAAAACTTTCATTCATAAGGTGTGATGGAAAAAGGAGCGACTGCATCTCCAGAACACGTTTGAATAACCTCTATCTCAGCTGAGGAAGATCGTGAGCTTACCTGTAAAGGAAAAAAAAAGTACTTTATTTCATTCCATCCAGTGTCAAGTCAAAAAAGGAAACACGGACACCGCTTGGTGAAGAGTTTGCGCCTCTCCGGTGACTTGAAGGCGCAGGAAGGAGAGCGGAGCGCAGCGTTGTAAAGGGGGGGAGACACGTCTGGTTCGCTGCGTGGCTGATTTAAATAGCTCCTATCAGGCCACGTAAAGAAAAGAGAGGAAGAAGGAAAAAAAAAAAACACGGGAGAAAAATCAGCGGCCAAGAAAGTGTTTTGGCAGTTAGGCGCTTACAGCTCGGCTGATCCGTGCGCTCCCAGCCAGCCCGCATGCATGGGAGCAGCCTGAGCTCGTCACCTCCTCCTCCTCCTCCTCCTCCTCCTCCTCCTCATGTACATTATTACAACAAGGGAGACCCAATCAAGCACGTATCTCATCGATTCACGCACACACAGCCACACACCAGCACGCTCCTACACGTGCATGCGCATCCATACTGACTGAGTGACTTGCCCCTCAGCGGATTTTTCAAAGCGCTCTCGGACAAAATAACGTAGCCGCGCCAGGAAGGGCAGCGTGTGGGCGCCCAGTCCCGACCGTCACCTCCTCCTCCTCTTCTTCTTCTTCTTTTTCCTCCTCCTCTTTTCTCCCCCGCTGTCGGTCCAGGAGAATTAACGAAACTGAAAAAGCTGCTTCTTTTTTTTCCCCCCTGACCACCGACGGGACTTGCCAGAGGCGAATGGATTTTTAGGAGACGGTTCCAGGCATGTTTCAGCTGGTGTGTACCTCTTGGCTTTGAATTGCGCGTGATTACCGGGGAAGGTGGGGGTAAAAAAAAAGAAGCTCATGGATAGCGCGGCGGAGGATCAGCCCGTAAAGTGAGTATGCATTTCCACGTCCAGATCTCTCTGCTGTCAGCCTGTGTGCGTTTTGTGAATGATACTGTATTATGTGTTTTTGTTAGGCTACCATGTGTCTCCATGTGTGCTCCTGGGGTTTTTTCTCCCCTCTCTCTCTCTCTCTCGCTCTCTCTCCCTTCGTCTGCAATATGCCAGATATTACGCACATTTCCAAACCATGACCAAAAAAAGCCTCTGGTGACCCTGCTCGTTTGGAATAAACGGGGGGCTAGAATAAGACAGTGAATGTCAGGAAGAGAGTGAGAGGGATACTAAAGACACCGAGAGGGGGGGGAGAGATAGAGGAAAGGGAGTGAGAGAGGGAGAGAGACGGGGAAGCTACGTGACGCCTATCAGCGGCGGAGAGGTTGAACCGTAGAAGAGGCGCAGGGTTTCAGTTGTGTCAGGTCTTGATGTGTGTCCCCTTGTTTGCGGACTTTTGACTGACGCAGTCATTTGGTTTTATCCCTTCAAGCTTGCCTGTTGCAGCCACCAAGTAGAGGATCACACGAAGACACAAAGCGCTCTCTTCTTCTTCTATTTTTTGATACCTTCCCTTCTGTTTTTCTACCGCGGAGCCCCCACGGTTCCAGCACCCACCGCGTCCATCCAAGTCGGAGCGAGGCGAGAGAGCAATCGAGCAACCGACGAGGAGACCAGCCAACCGGGGGAGCCACACTGGTTTCCCCACCACCTCCTCTCCAGCCACCACGCACCTCCTCTCGCTTTGAATTACCTTCCACTGGCTCTTTTTCTCCTCTGATTTCTTTTTTTTGTTTTTTGTTTTTTGTTCGAAAACTGCACACCCTCCCCTCCTTACACCCA
>OMNN01029574.1:0-13862 GCA_900302755.1 Chromis chromis
ATAACATTATGACCACCTGTCTAATATTGTGTTGGTCCCCCTTATGTGGTCAAAAATGCTCTGAACCATTGGGCATGGACAAGAGGACCTCTCAGGGTGTCCTATGGGGTCTGGCACCAGGACCAGGGCAGTGGATCCTTTGGGTACTCTGGCTTGTGCAGTGGGGCCTCTGTCAATCCAACTTGTTCCACTGCATCCTGTTGATGCTTGATCAGAATGGGGTCTAGGAAGTTTGGAGGTCAAATCAACATCTTGGGCCATTGTCATGTTCCTCAACATGTTCCTGATTGGTTGATGTTGTTGCCATGTGGTGGGGTGCATTTTCCTGCAGGGGTAGGCCAGTGACATTTGGGATTTCCATTTGCATGAGGGAGTGTGTTTGTTCTGGGAAAATGTTTATTTGGGTGTCTAAGTCTCATCAACACGGATGTTAAAATCCAAGGTTTTCCAGCAGAACACCACATAGTACCAACATGATCCATGTTATTCACTTCACCTGTCAGTGGTCAGAATGTTGAAGCTGATCGGTGTATGTTGTTGAGCTGTAAAAAGCATCAAGTCAGAGCATTTTTCTACTGATGGGACAGAAAATAAATCCTTCGGTCACTTCTTATCAAGAAAATAAGATTCTTTATATAATTCTGCGCAGATTTAAGCCACATGAACTCACTTGATTTCGTTCGCCATGTCGTCCTCATTGTCTCTCCGCCTCTTCACCAGGAAAAAGAAGCAGATGAGGAGGAGGAAGATGAAGCCGACCACTGAGCCCACTGTGGCACCGACAATCATCCCCACGTTGGTGGCTGGAATCGTGGACGCACAGTGAAAACGTGTTACCAAACAGCAGAACTCTAATGGTAGATATGTGATTGTGTTGCCGTGTGCTACGTACAGGTGACGATCTCCAGGTTGATCATGCAGCTCTCTGAGCCGGCTGAGTTGCTCGCTGTGCACACGTACTTCCCTGACATGTTGCTGCTCAGGTTGCTCAGCTTCAGAGTCCCAGTCTTCTCATCTAAAACAGAACACAGAGGAGGAGTACGGTCAACCAGGCATGCACATGAATCCTGGGTGTGGGGCTGCTTCATTTTAAAGTTCTGTGTTTCATTTTTTGTTTTTGCCTTTTCCATATTTCCATTGCAGTTTTATTACAGGCAAAAGAGGAAAAAAAGCCAAGCAGTTATAGAGAGTACTACTGATAAAGCAACTAAATCAGAATAATCATTTACTTCAATTAAATAGCTTATTCATTAACCACATTTGCACAATTCAAACATGTAAAAAGTGTTATTTCAGACGAATACAAGTTGAGAGAAAATTTATCTTCAGCTTTTATTAACCAAGCATCCGTTTTGGTCCTTACAAGGCAAAACACTATATATCTGATGGATTAAAGTTCTCAAATGTGATCATTTACGATTTGTCCTTCTTTTACATCACAGAAATATAAAGATATTTAGGTTTTTGACTTTTGCTCTGACAAAATATTGCATTACATGTTGTCACATTGGGTTGCAGTAAATTGCAACCGTTGCTATTTGCAGCCCCATTTAACACACATAGAAATGATCGCACACGTAATTTCTTATGATAATTGGCAAAGGAAAACAGTCACAGTTAACCCTTTAAGTCCTAGTGCGTCATCGGCGACCCGTTTGGGCAAGCACACTTAGGAATACCGTAATTATGTCACCGTTTGTGCTATCGGAAAAAATCCAACGGTTTCTGAAAGCTGAGTCGTTGCGCTTTACAGCCAATATGGCGTCATTACAGTAATTTCATTCATACCCCCCCAGGAAGCTCTAGAAACTGCCCTATGTGATTAAAAAAACACAAAAAAATGTATGCTCAATTTAATAGTTTTTTCCACTAAAACATTAAAATCTAATTCCGTTTTTGTGTTTTTCTTCATTTTAAACCATCATTACACTCAACAGGCAATAAATTGTAAATAACTGCCAGATATTTAAAGTTTCTTCTGAAAAAATGGGCAGCAGCACTTTTCTGACATTTTCTGACCCTTTTGTAATCAAAATAAGAAAAAAACACCAGGTAGACATTTTGAGGCTCAGGTCTTAAAGGGTTAAACTTAGTATGCCAACGCTTTATAACTCATTTTAGGATTTAAAAACAAACAAACAAACAAACAAAAAAACATGAACATATTTTCTCTTTCCCTTGTCCATTGTCATGCGAAGAGAGAGCAGGACATTATGATCATAGTTATAAAACAGGATTTCAATAGATAATTCTAATAATAACAATAATAATAATTTCATGCATTGAATGGGTGTGTGAATGTGTGAATGCGAAACACATTGTAAAGAGCTTTGGTACCACTAAGGTAGAAAAGGCGCTATATAAGTGCAGACCATTTACCATGTAGTTTACTGGTTATTCCATATATTAAGGCCTTTTACACCTTTCTTCCATCTGCCTAGCAACAAACAAGTCTTGTATATTGTCTGACAGTGAATGTTTATAGCATCCAGTCCAATAATATGAGCAACAATACTTTATTAGTCGACATATGCAATATTATGTCGCAGTAAGATTTCACTGAAGGTAATACTGACATCTTCTACTGCTATTATTGAAAAACAGCCTGTTAGTTAGAAAGATTCATTAAGCTACAGGCTTCAGTTGCTTTGCTGTCCTTGAAAAAAGAAGAATGCATGTAGACTTCTACTGTAAATGCATGTTAAGTGTTAAGAAGTCTAAAGAGAGACACTCACTGAGCATGGGGGAGAAGAAGACCTCGGAGGTGGGACTGGTTTTCTTCCACCTGTACAGAGGGATGGGCTTCCCAGAGCTGGACTTGCAGCTCAGAGTCACGTTTCCTTTCAGCACCGGTTTCCCTGATAGAGAGCACTTTGGGGCAGAAGGAGGGACTGAGAGGAGAGGAGAGGAGAGGAACATCTTTATCATGTTTACAGCATAATGTACGTGATTCACTCTGTAGCTGTGGGGCAGACGAGGCGAAGGGAACTGCGTTTCATTTCTCACCCTTAACGTCCAGTCTGAGCTCGGCAGTGAGACCGGGGCTATCGGGGAGGATGACCTGACAGAGGTAGCGTCCCGAGTCGGACTCCTGGGTGTTGTTGATGTACAGCGACACATCCTTCGAAGGCATTTTACTGGCAAAACCAACACGGCCTTTGAACTGGGAGCTGCCCACGTGCATGGAGTCTTTGGTGTAGGAGATGATCTGGACGGGAGGACAGAGAGCGAACAGACAGGCTTGAGATGCATACCTGAATACTGTTCCTCCAGTTTCACAAAAAGCACACACAGCCTGAGAACTGAGCATTTGCATGACGTTGGAAACTGTTTCATTGGGTCTGGCGGTTTTCCTGGGTCAGGAGTCAGAGGGATTTGTAATCCCAACATCTCTTACCCAGAAAATTGTGATTGTTTGCCATTTGTCTAACATTTGCAAATGCATTTTCGAAGTAAACGGAGTTATGTGAACACAATTTGATTCCACCGACAAAGTCACATTTCCATTAGCCAAAGAGCTCAAATGCAATCTCTGGATTTGTTGGGTTTCTTCCCATCATATATTATTGGGAGGTCTTGACCTTACTCTGTGAAGTGCCCTGAATGCTGTGAATTGGTGCTATAGAAATGAAACTGAGTTGAAATTTATTGAATGAAGTAATTCTGCTCAAACTGAAATTAACGTGTGTCTGTTGCATCTTCAACTATATTTTTTTAAATGTACAACTAAAAAAAACACAAATCCACTCAGTAATAAATCCACAACTGTGAGGCCAAACTCAGTAACCTTGGGCTCATGGTTCAGAGACACCTGGAGTAGTTTCAAAATACAAAGAAAGTCTTCTTGTCCTGATCACCAGGCCAAAAAACAGAACAACACTGAGTAGGACTGGAAGGGGAAGACATGGATTCCTGACCTGCTGCATGTATAAACAGATTTACAATAAATGTGTTATCAGACCACCCAGGTAATCTGCTCCTTACGTTATGTTTGAGGCAGGTGCAGAACCAAACCACTCCTTTTATAGACTTGCTTTTATGTTAAGTTTGGTGCAATGTCGTCTTTAATTCTTTAATTTTTGATTTCTGACTGCCTAGTTCATTTGTTTGATATGCGTCCTAATCTAGCTAAGTATTCATTTAACTTATTATTATCAATTGTACTATTTCTATTATTGACTGCTCTGCCTTGTCTCCTTATGTCTTGCTTGACTGACTGTCAAAGCACCTTGTGAACGCTGTTCTTAAAGGTGCTATATAAATAAAGTTATTATGGATATTAATAAACTTCAGTGCAGATTGAGTCAGTGTGACTTTATTTAGAGGACTGTCCATGCAGGACTATTATTAATGATTTTCTCCATATTACTGGATGTATGTGTCAGAGAGTAGCAGTTATCCTACAAGTTAATATCATTTTATCGGTATTATACTATGATAAGATATTTTTTTCCTGTTGAAAATCCCAATCCCATATTTCTCAAATGACAGAGTAGGTGTGGGGTGCTGGGTGGGGAGTTGGCTGCAGGTGAGTGTGTTTGGTTGTCAGTCTTTGTTTTAACCCTGTGATGATCTGCCGACCTGTCCAGGGTGTCCCCCGCCTCTCACCCAGTGTCAGCAGCACCCTGGGACCCCCTCAGGGGAAAGTGTGTGTAGAAAGTGGACAGACGGATGGACAGAAGCAATTACCTTCACCTTACTTTCTGATTTCACATAGGACATTTTTACTTAGCGTATATATTACACTTATTGTGCATTTTGCATTTTATATTTGTCTCATAGTTTATATTTTCTTACTGCACATTTTTGCTTATTTATCTGTATGTATGGTGATCGTAGCTTCACTCTTTCTGCTGTAACAACCAAATTTCCCCTTAATAAAGTATTTCTATTCTATTACAAAGGAACCTTTATTCGTCACAAATAGATTTTTACAGTATTGTGAAATGTTGTTTTCGCATATCCCAGTTGGGGTCATTGGCCGCATTGGGGTTTGATCCTCTGACCTTCTGATAGGTAGCCCAGAGACTTAACCGTTGCCACTCTACTCTACTCTACTCTACTCTACTCTACTCTACTCTACTCTACTCTACTCTACTCTACTCTACTCTACTCTACTCTACTCTACTCTACTCTACTCTACTCTACTCTACTCTACTCTACTCTACTCTACTCTAGCTCTAGCTCTAGCTCTAGCTCTAGCTCTACATGGCTGCACATCACTGTAGCAGACACACAGAGCTCTCTACAGTGTTTGGCTTTGAGGTAGTGAGAGTTTTTTCATTTAATTCATCTTTTTGGCCACAAAACACAGTAAAGCAGAGTGAGACACTGGACGGCCGATCAGAAAAAAAAGCTCACTTTTAATCTACTGTGTCTTTTGCAGCTCTCTGAGTCCCCCCTCCCTGTTTTCTGCTTGACTGTGATCCTCTTTTTGGGTCACCCATCTGCACAGCCCAATAATCTGACCTAGGCACATACGTAAGCTGGGCCGCAGCCAGGTCACAAGATGATGTGTAAAACAACAAACAATAAAAACAAAAACAATGCAGGGTTAAAGAGGAAGGGAGGGGGGGTTCAGCAGCTTAATCTAATGCTGTGTCACTACGATGATTTCACGAAAACTTTTTATGATGTTTTTTTCTTGCATGACTTTCACAGCAGGGATAGAACACACACTAAAACACGCTTGCTAATAAACAAAATGAATCTGCGTCATACATTCCACATACCTTCTAAAACCTTTAAGCCTTTTTTTTTTTGGGCTTGGATTAATTTCTAAGGGTTTACAAAGTAAGAGCTTTGCCAGATTAACAGCATAAGAACAGGAAAACATCCCTTCACTGTAATCCCAGATATTGTCGCCGCAGATGGTGAAGTAAAAAGATTTTACCGCGGGGCAGATACAGCATAAACGTGAGGAATGACACTACAGGTGGACATTTTTAATGGTAGTTTACCTGAATGCCCTCATTTGCTTTAATTCCCAGAAGAGAAATCCAATAATTCTTCATTTTGTTGACATATTAGACTCATGGTTTCTCTTTTTTTATCACTGTACATATAAACAGCCAGAAAAATTACATGTTTTAGGAATAAAATGTTCTATAAATCAGGTCGACTCATATATAAACAAACCCCTCCTGTAAAAAACTTCTAAATCCATCCATCCATCCATTATCTGTACACCGCTTAATCCTCTGTAGGGTCGTGGGGGGACTGGAGTCTATCCCAGCCGACTTAGGCGAAGGCAGGGGACACCCTGGACAGGTCGCCAGTCTATCACATGGCTACACATAGAGACAGACAACCAAGCACACTCTCATTCATACCTACGGACAATTTAGAATCATCAATTAACCTCAGCATGTTTTTGGACTGTGGGAGGAAGCCGGAGTACCCGGTGAAAACCCACACAGCACAGGGAGAACATGTAAACTCCACACAGAAAGAGCCCAGGTGTCCTAACCGTGACGCGAACCGGGGATCTTCTAGCTGTGAGGCGACGGTGCTAACCACCGAGCCACCTTCGTTTATAACTTGAGCATGAGAAACTTTTCTTGATCAAGTTTTTCCACCACAGCTTCCACGACATAACTAGCTATTGTAGCCTATTGCACCACTAATCATTGCTGGTTCCCATAAAATATATTGCTACTAGTGTGCAAGCACGGAAATGTAAGAAGTTAAAACTCTGCTATACTGGAAAATGCAGAGATATTACCTGGTGCTTCTGGGCTTAATCATCAACTCTTTTGGGAAAGGCTTGAATGTAATGGACATGTATTTGTAAGTAAAAGTCCAACGCTAGCTTTAAGCCAACGTTGTAGGATTCTTGATCTCCGACAACAACATGGCTGTCAGGATGTCTCTGTAGAAGTTATTTTCAATGTTAAAACTAAAGCTCATTTGATCTGCAATCTTATTTTTATATCTCAATACATTTGTGGGTCCCTGCACAAGCCATTGGAAGTCATGCTAAAATGAGATCCTAAAGTTGGTTTGGGGTGTTTATATGAAATGCTAATTAAACCAAGAAGTCTGTAAAAATAATGCAAAGGATCTCTACACATCACATAACCACAGCATACTGCTGTGACAGAAAAAATCCCTCAACTCTAAAGAGCAAAACATAAAGTTATAGCTATACCACTAAAATATGTGTAGTTAAATAAAATCTGGGATGATCTACAGTTAATCTGAGAAGCAGTAGTAAGGAGTGTTGCAGGTTAAGCTACTCTTTTCCATTTTAAGGAAACCTCTTTTCTGAAAGGACGTTTAAATAAGCCTTGCACAAGTTACACTGATAATGTATCTGCACAGACAAAAACAAGCACTTCTTAAACCAGACCAACCTCATTAGCTCCACACTGACTAGGGGTGGAGGCTCATAGTGTCAAGATCAAGGACAAAGGAGCAGCTGACATTGACAAACTGACAATTTGTGTTTCCTTTCCCAGAGAGCTTCACAGTAGCTATTCAAAAGATGGCCCTGCTTGCAATTGGTCAAAATCAGTGGGTGCGGCGGCATCGTGACGTTACCAGAGGTGGGATCTAACAGCAGTATCAGGCTGCACTTTGGAATGTCAAAAGTCTCTTGGGAATAATCTCTGGTAAAACCCAACCCGTGTGACTGAAAAGAGTTTAGTGTGTACATTGCAGAATAAAAGGGTGAGTGTAAGCTAGTAGGCAAGTATCTGACCTTCTTATCAGGTGGACGAGGCCAAGTTGTTGTTTTTTTTTTCAAAATTCAGCTGTAGTCAAGATGAAGGAAAGTTACTTTAGCTACAAAACGCTGCCCTGTGGTTAACTTACTTGTACTGAAGATCATGGATCAATAAAATCTTCTCCGGAAAGAGTGTACTGGTTCCAGCTGTACAACTCGGCAGCAAAGTGATTGCAGCACCCCTGTAAAACACACAAGCATGCAAGTACATAAACAGGATCGACTTCCTTCTTGGTGGTGAGCTTCTTTAAAAACCTGCTGACTAAGCGGTTTATTCGATAAGCTTTTCATTTGTGCCATTTTCTTGGAATGTAGCACCGATCTTTTAGCCGGGACACAACCCATCACCGCTGACGAAGCACCTACAGGCTGTTGTACTTAATAATAAACCCTTTACCTCACATGTAAACTATACCACCAACTCTGCTAAGAACTTTAACAGCATCAACAGCAGCTGGCCAACCCCTCTGCCTGGTCAACTTTGGTTTAGTCCAACTGGTTTGACAAGTCTTAGGCTATATTGTACACACACAGCACATGCTCAACAGCTGCAGGCTTGCCTGGACTGAACATCGCTTCAGCTACTCCTCCTCTCTAATGTGTATGCTCCTGATACACATCACCCTTAGCTTGTCCTTTAAATGTACTCGGGAAGCATCCTCTACGGTGTAAAAGATTCAGAGCATGTATACCAGACATTTTAAAGATTTATTTTTTTTGGCCTTTTATGCCTCTATTAGATAGGACAGTGGACAGGTCGGAATCGAACCCGGGACAGCCGCCACGCCTTAACACTTGGGTCACGCGACATAACCGTTAGGCTATCGGAGCACCCGTCTACCAGACATATTACCATTAATCAATACAATTCAGGTTGATAAAATACAATTAAACCCTTAAAGTGAGCTGAACCAATAAACTGAGCTCCCAGCAGTACATAATGCACATTAATCATGTATACATGCTCTTACAAGCCTCTAAACATTCTTCTACAGGTTTCACTTGTAAATATATTAGTAAATAGGAGGGTCATACAAATCAAAAGGTTGACCGATTATTTTTGTTTTTTAGATTTTTTTTAAATGTGCTACTCCGGTTCTGATGCGACGGTCTCTTTATCTGTAGTCACACCTCTGTGGTTGTCAATGGCACAATCTGATTGGTTACACGTCACTGGTAGAAGCCTATAAACAGTGAAGGATAAATATTGAAAAAGTTCATTTTAATAAAAACGTCTAAAACATAAATTATAATAATAATGCATTGTTTTATATAGCGCTTTTCTGGACACTCAAATACGCTTTACATTGCATTATTCATTCACTCCATACTCGATGGTGGTAAGCTACGTATGTAGCCACAGCTGCCCTGGGGTAGACTGACAGAAGCGAGGCTGCCAATCTGCTCCATCGGCCCCTCCGACCATCACCAACCACTCACTCTCACACTGCTTCAACCAGGCTTCCTGGTGTTCCCTCACCATCTCCCATCCAGGTACTGACCAGGCCCTACCTCGCTTAGCTTCCATCGGGCACCCACAAGGCAGTATGGCCATAAAAAGGCGTTTTGTGCTATTGTACATGTAGACACTTAATTAACGGCAAAATGTACGATACATCGGTTCAAAATTATCAGCTATCAGTCTCATTCATTACTAATAAGCATCATTGTCAGACAACAAAAAAATCATTAGTTGACCCACTAAAATAATTTACTGGTGTGTGTTGATTCCCAATAAATATACTGTTGACAATAACAGAGGAACTGTTGGAACTACAGTTTACTGCATACCAAACACAATCACTGCACAATTACTTTTGGCAGAATATCAACACTATAAAATACTCAAAATGTCTCAAATCTGTGCTAAACCAATAAACTAAACCAACTTTTTTAGGTTTAGTTTATTTTCTTCCAAATAAAAAAGCGTATTCATTATTCATCAGTTCCATCAAGCCTTTAAAGAGAGAGAAGTTGATACGCAGTTGAACTCACAAATAATTCACTAGATAAAGTTCAGCACCACTGCAACCCAATTCTGTTCTCAAATATCCTGCCAGTGCTGGTGCAGGCTGGCAGCAGAGCAAACACACATGCGAGTTAATGTGCACCAGTTTGTGTGCGTACATACAAGTGGGTAAACTACAGCAAGCTCAGGCAGTAGACCCAGTCAAGCATTGTAGTGCTGGAGGCCTCAGGACACCACGTGAACATGTACAAACATACACAGGTTCACACCCAGCCCTGTCATTATTTAACAGAGCATCCAAAGGTTGAGCCTGCCATCTGATTTCGCTTGGTTTCAAGTCACTGCTGCCATGTTGGCTTTGTCAGTCAGGCTCACACTGTCTATCTGAGCTTAAGAGAGAGCTGAGAACAATTTAAACAACAGCAGGCAAAACGGCAGCCAGATTTTCAGGTTTGGTAATAGGATCCAGCCGCAGTACATCAACACTTTCACATGAGTGCAAGTGTACACCTTTGTTGTATTGTAAAAGGAGGTCAGCCCTCACGCCTTTATACACGAAACAGTTCAAATACCTCGAGTAATATATTAACTATTTAGGACAGAGCTTTTGACTGGCATTTCAGCATGTATAAAATATGCAAAAATGTAAGTACAGTGTTTTTACCATAATGCAAACTCATGGTGATAGAATAAATACTTAGCAGTTATCATCATTATAAATTGCTGACCTCCAGATTTCAAAACCTTCAAGACTTCAATATCTCAGCACTTATCTCCATTAATGATAACTGACCTCAAATTCAGCATTAATCTCCTACCTGTGTAAAAAAAAAAAGTAAAAAGTTTTGTGTGCATATTGCAACAAAAAGTGTAAAAAAAAATAACTAAGTCATTGGTCACCAGGCCAAAAGCCAGACTAAAGTTTGCAAAGCACCAGTGTCAACTCGGATCATGCTAATTGGATTTGCCAGGCTAGCTGACTGTCATCCATGAGTGTGCTTTGTTTGTTTGTTTGTTTGGTGTTTTAGGTAAGATTATTTACTCACCCAATATGCTCCATTTTTCAATTGTAAAAATAGCCTAACGGTTATGTCACGTGACCCAAGTACAGAGCAGTCGCGGCTGTCCCGGGTTCGATTCTGACCTCGGGCGTTTACCGCATGTCCTTCCCCACTCTCTCCCGTTTCCTACTCTATCCACTGTCCTGTCTAATAAAGGCATAAAAGGAAAAATATAAATCTTTAAAATAAAAAAAAATACATAAAGGGAATAAAAAATAAGTGTTACTTGACGCAAATGCAAGCCTTGTTGTACTCATCATGTCATGTGACATGAAACTGACTGCTGAGGCACTTTCTCTCCCTGATCTACTGTGGTTTGGATTGTATCTAATGTGTGTGTTGCTTTGGATAAAAGTGTCTGCCAAATTAATAAATGCAAATGTATATAAAGCTGTAAACAAACTTTGCAAATGTCCATTTTACTCACTTTTAATGGAACCAAAGCAATGTTTTACATAACAGATCACACAGCAAAGCAAAGTTAACTTCTACGATTCCTGCATGATGAATGATGCACTTTAACAAATGTTGCAAGCATTTAATTCTCTTTCCTAGTAGACCTTTGAAAAGTCAATGTTTAAAATCAGCTCTGCTCTGTTTGCACTGTTAGTGCAGAAACATGACAAAATCCTGTTTGTTCACTGTGAGCTCCCAATTAGCTCATTAAGAGGGCCCAGTTTATCGGATAAAGGGCTACAGCTCTGCAGAGAAGACGGGAACACAATCAGCCATTGTGCCAAGTTCATTCTGCAGAGCTGGCAATCACTAAACAAAGTACTGAGCTGCAATCTGCCTGGGAGCGAACTGTGTAGACCTCCCCATTTATTTCAGTTCTACCAACCATAGTAGCTCGTTTTACCACAACATAGCTGCTTTACCATTTGTCTTCAATTTCAAAACTAACTAGAAAGCACAGAGCACCCTTACATACATTCTGCAAAATGTAGTCTCGTGTAGTTTAACAATAAAAAAAATTAGAAATTTTTCAGATCAATTCAGATCACATATGAAGGGTATTTTTTAACAGAAAAACAGCACCAATAATAAATAAAGATTTTGATTGTATAATGTTAGGCTATCATTCCTGGATATGAGCCAAAACAACATTCCTTTTGCAAATTTATTTTTTTAAATCAACAGATTTTTGAGACTGACCAAACCAAACCAAACCATTTCTCTTTGGCTGTAGTTAAAATCCCCTCTAGTCAACGGGTTTTCTGCCAAAGAATCTGTTGCGGTGAACAAGATTAGATAAGCACCCCTTTCCCACCGTTTGAATGCTCTTAACCCTTGCAACATGCCCCATCCCGGTCAATCTCAACTTCATTCCACAATGCTACTCACCTTCATTTAGTGAGACTGAAACGGAATTAGTAAAATTACCTTTTCTGCTTGATAAGTAAGGTGTAATCCCTGTGAAATGCAACAATCCACGACTATCTGTATACAAAGCACAATAACATGACTGACCTGATTACAATGCAGCCTATCTAGAACAAATACAATAAACTGCAGCCCCTTTTGTCTTCCTCCTCTCTAAAAAAGTGTGCATAGTCCTATAGGGCGTATTACTGTTTTCAGACAGTACTAAAAGCACTGGGTGCCTGTTGGAACAAGTAGACGGGCCTGTGAATGGAATGCAGAGGAATGTTTCACAGAGAGGAAAGATGCCTCCATGGAAGCCAGATAATTTACACCTGAAGCCTCCTCTGGCTCATTATAATGTAATTTAATGCTATAGCTGCCTTGCAAAAGGTCCGAGCTCTCAGTGACGCATCCATGTAAATGTACCGAGAACTTCAAAACAATACAAATAAAATACAGTAAAATCGAGGTTTTGACATTATGGTAGTGGTTAAACATCCAGAGAACAGCAGGCATCTAAATATCAATCATAGTAACTCGGTGGAAAGCGAATTTCAGTTATTTCGCCTCGCCTTAGCTAACGTTACATGGACACTACCAAGCTAACATCAGACAGGTACAGGTAGCTACATAACTGAAGCTAATTAGGAGAAGTTAGGTATACTGTCATTGTGTAAATGGACTCCTTTACATTGCTTTCGGCCTCCTTTTTAATTCCCTCTTACTAATGTGACCAAACAGAACTTGGTCTGTGGGCTAAAGATAGAAACGCATTACAGCAGCACCTGTATAATGCTAATCCTTGGCTGTTAGCTAGCTGAAGTTAAGTTAGAGCCAGCAACAGGTGGCTACTGTCCCTGCACTGTAGCATTAGCTTCGTTAGCTAATTAGCTCACGCTTGTCGTTCAAGCTCACTGAAACCTACGCGCTGTGGTGTACAGAGGCGTCTTACCTTTTCAAGCAACCGGTTAACTTGTGTGGAAGTGTGGCCAGGAGGCAGAAGACGCGGTTTGTCTGTATCTGGTTGAGCCCTGATTACTTTTGACACTTGTCGCTGCTGTCCATCCCAGGGAAAAAGCAAGGCGGAACTAGCTCCAATAACTTCCTTTTGACCCAAATCCAATCACAAACAAACAAAAGTAACTTTTCCGAGCGTCACAGCAAAGATACAGCTCCCAAGCGTTGGCTGGATGTACACCGAGTGCCAGGAAACACGCTAAATGTCCCAAACTTCTTTGTTAACACTTTGCTGTCCAAAGGTGTTGCGCTTTAACTTGGTAGGAAGATTAAATGCTTTTGCGCATGCGCACTTGTTGGGAAGGTTTGTCATTCCACCTGTAGAAAAAAGCTCCACGACACAGAAGCCACATGACTAGAGGGCAGGACTACATGACATTTCTCGGTCAAGTCGGTGGATTGTGGCGTGATTGTGTGATTGTGGTAATGGTTGGGTTAGATGTGGGTTATAGACAGAGACAGTCACCCCCTCCCTTTAAGTGGCATTGAAATCATTTTATAGGTGGCAGGAAATCCAAAGAAATGGTTTTGAGGTATGTTGATGTAGCCTCTGTGTTTTTTGTTGTTGTTGTTGTTTTTCTTCTATTTTATATTCTTGCAAACTTTGGACATGAGAGTCATAAGGAGGGTTATTAATAGGTTGGAAAAATTTAATAAAACCTTACAAGAATTATATAAAATACTACTTTATTTGACTATAATTCATATTAAGGCTAATACCCAA
>OMNN01029574.1:13882-24222 GCA_900302755.1 Chromis chromis
CTAATACCCAATAGTATTATTAATTATGGATATTAGCTTGACTAATTTAATATTATGACTAAGACCCTATGGTATTATTTATTATAATTTTGAGAGTAAAGTTGTGACCCAACAAACAAAAAAAATAAATGAAACTCCAACAAATCCAAGGATGCCCTGAGTCCCCTATGAACAAGCTTTGTATTTTTATTTGTATTCTCATTTTGTGTGTATTTGTTTGTTTTTACATATTACATTTATGCTGCTGCTAAAGTAAGAGCCACATCAAGATTTGAGAATAACCTTAATCTTTAGTACCAAATTAATTTCTCGTGAGCTGAGATTCAGACTGCCTTTACGTCTGTTTCCGATGATCTGCTCCATTTTATCACACTTTTTTTTTTTTAACAGAAGCAGCAGCAATCAAAAGTTAGAATACTGTGATCTCTCCTGGCTGTTTTGCTGAACTACATGAGTGCAGTACATAGTTTTGCAGACTGTTCACCACAGATCAGTGGCAAAGATTAGTCTGCCACCTGCTGGGCTGGTAAACACTCTACCACTGAGTGCAGACAATCATAAAGCTGCTGGATCACTCTAGAACAAAAACAAAAACTCAGTCCAAAAATGATCAGACATTCACTCCTCTAACACCAGAGCAGAGTTATGGATTTTTAATCAAATTTAAGCAACATTAAAGGAGTACAGACAGACGTCTTTCCAGATCCTTTTCCTCTCTCTTCTAATGTTTGCGGTTATCCAAGAACAAGGCATCGATGCCGGAGCTGATAGTGAAGCAATTCATGTAAGTCTGATTAAATTTATGTGCCCTTTGTTTTCCTGGTGTTAGGAAGTCAACACACCGAACAGTGCTGCTGCCTGCTGTGAGAATAGCTGCTGCCGCCTTTCCCAGTCTGTTGTTTTTCTGAATGCTGAACAAGTCTCCACGTGAGGAACTGCAGGGTATGAAGGCGAAGTCAGACAAAAGCAAACCTGCCACTGACCTTTTACATGGACTCAGTCTAGTCTCAGTGACCCAGACAGGGTTTCCCGCCCTCCTACTGTATTTAATTATAGCAGCCTTTTATGATTCCAAGTGTTTTTGCTGAGTCACAAGTCGAGGCCTGTGGATGAGTCTGAGATTAAGCTCTTATTGTTAATTGGATGCTGAGATCCAAGCAGCAGAGACACATAGGAATGGAGTTTATTAGGAACAACATTCTAAAACCATCCGTATTGTTAGGTTTTTACACGGATACGCAGACTTCCCAAGAGGCATTGAGTAAAAATGCACCAGAGACTCTTGATTTTGTGGTTTAGGAAAACAAGAAGACATGGTAGAAACTTGCAATGTGTCTTTAATACATGTTAAATTAACTTATGGTGATTTTTATAATAATCTAAACAATTATAACCATGACAAAGGTCAGTACAGAATTTCCTACAACCTTAGTTAAGTTTTGATGGTGAAATGAGGAAGAAAATCTGTAAAATTAGAAAATATAAAAGAGGAAACAGTGTCTGTAATAACTGCCTATGTTATTAGTTGGTTCAATATCATATCTTAAGTTTAGTGAACTTGTTTTCTCAAGTTCAATTATTTTTATCTCAGCTAGTTTGACACATGCTCAGCTTATAAGATGACTGGAATAATTAATCAACTCAAGTGCAGTTAACATTTTTAAGACAGCAGAGGAATGATTTACAGTGTAGGAGCTTATTATGGAATCCCACAGAACTGCTCCCATACTGTATCTGGCCATATGCTCTTCTCATGTGGCTCTTGTATACATTTTATTAGTCAGAATCTTCCCTTAAGTCATGCTTTAAGTGGTTTCCTGTTTAAACAGAAGACCCAGCTCAGCAAAGTTCTTAAATTACAGCAGTGGGCCACTTAATTATACATGCAATCCAGTTTAAATTCTTTAAAAGCTCATCTGTTTGACTCTTTAAGAGGGTGTTTTTGCATTGGTATTGGTCTTTTTCTTTTATTTGGTGTTGCACACAGCTTTATGACACATTCTAACTGATAACAGCAGAGATTCCACCAATGAACATGAATTAAAACATCCATACATCCATGAATCATATCCACTTATCCCTTTAAGAGGGGTGGAGCCATTGGGCAAGAGGTGAGGTTCACCCTGGACAGGTCACCAATAACAAGGCTGGCAGAGTAAGACGATCATTCACATTCATATCTGAGTCGCCAGTCAACCTGACCTGAATGTCTTTGGACTAAATAAAGGATGGAGGGAGATAATCAGCAGCAGCAGCAAATGCAATGACAAGTGAAGACAGCCAAGATGGTGGCTGGGCTATGTGAGGTTCAAGGGGTATGTGTTGCCATTTGGGTGGGCCGATTCAATTCAGTTTTATTTATATAGCACCAAATCACAGCATATGTTATCTCAATGCACTTCCCATTATAAGGTCAGAACTTTACAATACTGCAGAGAGAAACCCAACAATTTACCACTGAGCAGCACTTTGCAACAACAGAGAGAAAACTCTCCTTTAACAGGAAGAAACCTCTGACAGAACCAGACTCAGGTAAGGGCGGCCGTCTGCCTCGAGTGGTTGGGCTGAAGGGAGAGAGAAAAGATGAGCAGTGAGAAACAGCAAACACGATAAACACTTGTCAGGTTGGTGATGAATCATGCAGCTCCAAGGCCAGAGATACCTGCAGAAAGGCACGAGGAGGGCAAAGAGAACATTGGACAAACCATATGAGAGACAAAACACAATGGGCAGAATTGCTGGTTTCCAAGCAGTGCAAGATGGCGGCGCCCAATTCAGCAGTTTACACATCATCCATCTTTATATACAGTTTGTGGTTAACAAATTTCCAATAGTAATTGCACGTTACATGACCCCCTAGTGTTTTTCCACAAGGCTGATGGAGTTTCATCACATATAAGGTCCCGTCTTGGGTACATTTCCTTTTTAAGAGAATTACTTGCAAATCAGCATTGTGATCTGGCGTGGACCTCCCTCTATTAAACTTAGAACCAGCGGACAAAAAGAGGAAACCGGCATCTCTGAACCCTGAAAAGACTAACTATAAATATGCTAGAAAGTCCGACCATTTTCCACGGTGAATAGAACCAGCACAATGCATGTGCTGTTTGATTAGTTACACCCACGGATCTATTATTAGTCAGCAGGATTATATTTCAGCTTTTGTCGTGTCTCTTTTCTTTTAGATGTTCATTTCCTGTGGCAATTTTGGACAGTCTGACTATAAATTCTCTGGACGAATGAGAGGGAAAAGGTGCTGATTCATTTCTGCACAGCTCACTCATCTACCTGTCAGACTTTGGAACATTAGATACAGATCAGTAGATGTCTGGTGCCACCCAAAGGAGCTGTATGCCGTGCTACCTTCAGACTCATGAATCAGACATTTCCGTGATCACCACAAGCACAAAAATTTATTTTACTTATTTTAATATTCAAGAAAGTAAACTTGTATCGTTATGAATGTCTTTCTCTGCCTTTGCTTTCACCCCTGTGTGCAGAGCCGGAGCCAAGGGGTGACACGGCCTCCTCAGACTAAGGTCTGGCCACTGGACTCACCCAGTAGTCAGGACTATTAGAGGGCAACACGTGTAGTCAGAGAACTGGAGTTACCAGTAACTACAATATTTCCAGCAGAAGTTATTTGCAAGTAGATCTGACAAACCAGAAAATGCTGATTTTGTGGCAATTCAGAGTTTTATATTACTGCCTGGGCTGCACGATGGCTTGGTTGTTAGCACTGTCGTCTCACAGCTAGAAGATCCCAGGTTCGCGTCACGGTTAGGACACCTGGGATCTTTCTGTGTGGACTTTGCATGTTCTCCCTGTGCAGCGTGGGGTTTCACCGGGCTTCCTCCCGCAGTCCAAAAACATGCTGACGTTAACTGATTATTCTAAACTGTCTGTAGGTGTGAATGTGAGTGTGCTTGGTTGTCTTTCTCTATGTGTAGCCCTGCAATAGACTAGCAACCTGTCCCGGGTGTCCCCTGCCTTCGCACAAGTCGGCTGGGATAGGCTCATTTAATTTTTCATCCTAGTCTTTTATTTCTGTTACAGGCAAGCCTTTACTATACACGTTCACACAATGTTGATTAAGCTCAATAGGACCTGATAAAGTTCAGTATTTCGCAGTATACATAAATCTTAAATCATCTGTCTGTGGCAACATTCCCTGATTGGTGCATTGGTAGCCAAGTAATTTGACTGGTTTGCCAGAACTGAAGAGGGGAGGAACCTCAGCAAAGGAGATGGAGTAGAAAACAGCAACAAGTAGTGAGGTGGAGCCTAAGGTGGAAAAATCTGAGGGGCATCCAACAAAAGTTTCAAAATGGTGGCTTGTTGGTTATTCTAGATAAAAAAAAGAAAGTCTGCATTCAGAAGAAGGATTTCAGTTTTTAAAAGGAAGTGACTGACAGTGAGGAAAACTATTGTAAGCATGCGTAATTACTCCCACTGCCAGGAGGGGGAGACAAAAGTTCTGCATTGCAAGTTAAAGTCAAGTTAAATTATTAAACACTCCCCCTGCTGAGTAGACACAGGTGATGGAGACTTTAGTAGTTCCATCATCTAACGTGTACTTTCTGTTTATATTGTGTACTGTATACTGCACTAAGTCTGGGTTGGGCTGATGTTGGCGCATTACAGAAAAAAAAAATTGGAGCTGCCATTATTTGTATATTACATTCTTGTTTAAAATTGTAGACTAGACTTTTTGCTTTTAGTGGTATTCAATTGTCCCTTAATATCTAACCACGTCTAACCCTAATGTAAAGGTGGAAAAGTGAAACAGCAATAAACCTAAATGTGGGTTACATTTGGGTCAAGGTGTGAAACCTGACATTGAAGCTGTCTGTGATTTCCCCATGTCACCCTGCAGGAAGCAGACAGGAAAACAATGAGCCCATCACTGCAGAGACAGAGGCTGACTGCACACCGCCGTATCACGGTTTCACTCAAACATTAGATAAGCCAGTGCCAAGCACTCCTGACAAACACATTAGGGGTGAGTCATGATTATTACCCTCATTAGGAACCTGCATGGCAACATCAAACTACAACAGGCTGCAATGACAGAGGTCCACTTCCTTATCAATCACCAAACAGGTTCAACACAAGGTGTATGGAGCCTGTTAATACTTTTTAAATTAAACCGATAGCGATGTTACCCACCAGAGAAAATTACAAATGGGTTGATTATTTCAGTGCAAATTAGACCACAACAAACTCCTGGCTGAATGGAACAATAGACCAAATGCTTTTAAAGCCACAGCGTGACAAATCAAGTCAGAGGAATGGAACAGTAATGTTGGTCCTGCTCAGGTTGTGCCAGCTGAGGCTCAAGATATGGTTATTACTTTTTTGCATTTGCAGTTAAGTCTGTAGTGCTGTGTCGCTGTACAGTTACCATTTTGTATCGATCCTAGTCAAGAAAGCACTGTGAAGCCTAGTTTTGAACCCTTCTATCATAGGACAGATGTGTACAGCAGCTTCAACATGCTTAGCCAACACAGCCATCACTGCATCACTGTAGCTTTACATCTGTGTCTCATAGTCATAGTCATTGTAACTAAAGCACAGTCATGGCTGCAACTACAATCACTGTGATATGACTAATAGTCACTATTGCAGCTGTCATTGACAGAGTTGGTTAACTAGTTCATACCTATCCGGATGCCAGGTGACTGTCAGTCAGAGAGCTTGTTGCATGGCTTACTTGCATTGTTTTACCTTTGTTTACCAGCACAAGGCTCTGTTTTACTGCCCATTAAAATATCAAATCATGAATTACTTTGTAATTGAATCTATTTATAGATCAGTTAGTCAATTTTTACACAGGTTGATCACAGCCTGTTTTTATTGTACAAGTAGTTATTAATTAATGAAATGCTGAATCATTATTTACATGAGCCAGTCATCCACTGTAGCTGTGTTTCCTTGTAACTGTGCAGCGAATGAACTTTTGAATTGTGAGGGTTGTTTTGTGGTGGCACAATGGTTAAATTCCTGGGCTACTGATCAGAAGGTCAGAGGATCAAACCCCAATGCGGCCATTGTTGGGCCTTTGAGCAAGGCCCTTCCTGCACCGTATCATGGCTGACCCTGCGCTATGACCCCAACAGGGATATGCGAAAACAACATTTCACAATACTGTAAAAATGTATTTGTGATAAATAAAGGTTTATTTCTTCTTTCTTTTCTTTCTTTTCATTACCTGCTTCGTAGTGAATTAACTAGGCCGCTCAGTGATGTCAGAAGGTGGTGTTTAAGGCTACGGTACACATGGGTGTAAAGTAGAACAAGGCGGAAACAAGACTAGTTGGTTGCCAACTAAAACATAAAAAACCTCGAAGACAAAGACAGAAACCACACATTTTGGCAGTCTATGTGAAAAAAACTGTAGAGATTTCTTCATAAATTGTTTTCTGGTTCTGGAAATTTGTGATTATTCTTCCATGCTTCTGGTATTGAACATGTTTCAGGCTGTCTTGAGACAACACAAACAGAAAGAAGCAGAAGTAGCTGATCAGTAATGTGAGTTAAATGTTATTTATTCAAAAATTGTGTTTCAGTGTCTCAGCGTTAACTCTTAAGTCAAAAACCATCATTTCCATTAACTTTTTTCTCATGCGATACTTAAAATTGCGCATAAAAATACGTTATGGAAACATGGCTTATATTTGCTACCGTGTCGCTAACTTTATCTAGCTTCGTCTGTGGGTTTTATTAGACCTTTTTTTTTTGGCTGAAAACAGTTGTGTGCTCAGTCTGAAAACTACTAGAGAGCTGAGACTGCACCAGAACATACAATCTGTGGGACTTAAATTAAAATAATGAGCTAAAATATTCTTAAATGCTCCATGGATCTGAGAGCCTACTGCATTCTCTGTGAAGTTCACATGTGGTCATCTTTTACATACTTGTCATTTGATTCATTGTTATTATAAAAATGTTGACTTTAACAGCTTTAAGTCAGATTTTCAATGGATGATGAAGAGTTTTGCAGTTTAACAATACCACTGAGGTATTACTACATCTTTGTAAAGAATCTGAATGCTTCCTCCACCCTACATGAAAGTGATATACTGAAGCTTTCCAAGACAAAAACAGCAAATCATTATGTTTGGTGCATATGCACCTTCATGTTACCCTATTGAACATTAACATAACTTCACAGATCACAGAATGAGCTACGATCTAAGCACCTGGGATCTGCAGGGTAACGCACAGAAGAATCTTTCATTTTCGGGGCATCTATTTTGGAATTCTTATCCAAGTTGCTCCAAAAGAAATTGTGCTCATCTGAAAAGACTGAACCACCCCGAGGACCAGGCAAATAACCTCAGTTAAGATGTGAGATAGCAAAATGGGATATGTGAAATGACAGGAAAAGTGAAAAACTTTGATGTGTACGAGCTTGAAGGCTGATATTCCGATCTTTAGCTGATCAAAGGACTGATAGAAATCACTCATGATGCAATCTACCGCAAACTACGATTACTCTCACAGTTTTCTTGTCTTGTTCTTATCTGATATCCTGAGTTTTGCTGTTAGCAGGTTTTTGTGCTGAGTGATAATTTGGTTAGAAATGCACCCATTTAACACTGTAAAAGTTTAAAACCACTTTTATTGCCTGACAGTTCAAACAGTAGACTCAAAGGAATGTTACAAAGTGAACTTTTTTTTCTGGGAAAATTTTCCACAACTTACAAAAAAGGTTTGGAAAAGTACAAAATCTCTTTTCTGGACATATTTAACACAAAGGTCACTATTCAGGGTTTCTGCCAGGGGTAAACAAAGTCCATCAGTCAGTTATGACACATTGTCTGTTCATGGACTCACCGAGCCAAGAGGCAGCAATCTGACTGTACAGAACAAACACTGTTTTATGCTGGATTTATGTCTTGAGAGCATTACAGTAACACAGTCACCACACTCAAGCAGTAGAGTTAGTTTGGTGGTAGAGGAGTTCACATGTTTATTGACTATTGAGGAGGATCAAGGACAGCTAGTTGATAGAACTGACCAAGAAGAAGTCAAGGGGACTTCCTGCACAGATTTCCGATTCAGCTCACATCTACTACTACAATCATTATGAATACTGTTAGTGTTTCATACAAGTTTGATATATACTTGTGTTGAATCTACATCATGGCCGACATCATTGTGAGCATTTACGCTTGTGTGCTGGTGTGTTTGTGCTGTTCTGTGTTGAGTTTCTTCATGTACTTCAAACTATGGGATCTGCAATGAAGCAGCTCACGTTGCAGATGTAAAGAATGGCATACGGCTACATTGGCAGAATACTGGCTATTGCTTTTGCATTATTAGCAAGATAGATACAAATAATCTGGCTCATATTTATTACATTTTGTTAAAAGGAAGAGTTACCTTTATGCAAATTATTATTCCATGATTATATACCAAGCAGGCCAGTAAGGTAGCATTGCTGATACTGATCGGTATCAGCAACTCCCTTTTGTCTTTAACACATGAACTCTGACCAGAGGCCATTAAGTGTCACAGAAGTCTTCGTCATGGTAGCCTGTTGCTAATCCAACCTCGGCAATGCTCTCTGCTCGCCAACATGAACTGCCTGTAGTCTGAGTGAACACCTTCTCAGGTCACTTCGGTATTAAACAGTAAAAGGCTCCACCTGGTGCAGTTAGGGACTACCAAGAGTATGTTTCTATAGCACCTGATGCTGAACTTTTATATAAAGCAACAACTCGTCTGACTCCACCACTGATGATTTCAACTCCTGAGAGAGACAGAGACAGAGACATTAATGGGTATTAATAATAAAGCATTACACCTGATCTGAACTGTACATAGTTAATGTTTTTTTCCCAATATGGATCAACATGACACCTCCCGAGGGACAGTGAATGACACACACTGATTATGTCGACATGTTTTTATCATCTTGTGAAGTTTATTTATTGAGGGCTATAATTAATTATCATCAGCATGGACTCACATCATGGCTCAGTTAAATAGATAAGCAAGCAAGCGGGAAATTGGTTTTGCAGCAGGCTGTCATTAGCTAAAACGTGACAGTTTGCAGAGTCGAATGACGAGTTGAAACATAGTTTGTTTCTCACACTTTGCTGTGCAACTAAAGACATCAGAACAGTTTTTAACGTTAAGCAAGTAAAACTTGATTTATATTTAATACTCACGCTATGACTGTCGTTAAACTTGATTAGAAATGAGGTATTTGAGACTTATCAAACTCAGTAGGTGATGTCCTACGACTGTGGTCCTGAAAGTGCAGCCTCCAGTGCTGGAGACACACCCTGCTCGGGACTACAGCTAATCTACAATACATGTTCTGACCTGCAAGTTGAGAATACAGGTTGTTGCCATCTTTTGGAGCTTTTGGAGCCACAGTACGCTCTATCCTCTCTCACATATTAGACAGTGCCCTTCCAGAGCTTTACGCTTGTGACCACCTATGTAACATTAAGGGACAGCTTGGACGCAGAAATGTAATTTTATTGTTAAAGCATTGCAGAGCTATATTCAGTTATTAAACATATACATTGGATTAATGTTGATAACTTTAATGTACTTGAAATGTCTAGGAAATTAGACTGGGACTTGCTTTCAGCAGATACTAAATTTAATATCCCTTAACAGGGATTCTATTATTCTAATAAAGCTGAACCTGTTATGTAAGATCAGCCTGTAGTTCTACTATTTATCTTTTAAAGGCTTAGTCCAACCTTTTTAAAAGAGCTAGCTCAGACACATTAATTTTCATAATGACATGATAAGACTGACAGTACTCTTTAAATATGTGTGCCAAGTGTGAGGCTGGTTAGCTTTTCTCAGCATGAAGATAAGGTGCAGGAAGGAACAGTCTGACCTTTTGCAAAGTTCAGAAATATGAAGCACACTAAAATATGGTCACAGGTGTGTTATACACATGTAGATGAAGCTGAAATAATTCACCTTTTGGCTGTAAAGACTGAGGAGCAGCTTGTGGTCTTTAGGAAGACCAAATGCTGCACACACAACCACATCCTTATATAAGTTTCGCAGCATCCATATCTCCTCCTCCTCTCCTGGCCCCTTAACACCTCAATCCCAACAATACTTTTTACACTGTTCATACAGTTTATTCAATCAACACCATTTATACTGTAGATACTGTTTGTTACTATTTATTCATACCTGTACATTTAATTACCTCTCTTATATTGAATCAACAGCTATATATTCATATACTTAGTGTGTTTACACCAGGCTGTTTGTACTGTTCATTCTGTTATACATACATACTGTATATACCCATACTGTATATAATGCAATTTACTGTGACTTTTCTACCGGTTGTC